>WOGO01008426.1:0-10652 GCA_015342085.1 Leptinotarsa defecta
AACCGGAGGCACAAGGTCACTCATCTGTTTTATATGGATGATCATAAACTTTATGCTTCTGGATAGAATGAAATTCTGGAGGTATGAAATTCGGGATAGACAAATGTGCAATGGGACATCTCAATAGAGGACGATGCGGGGACTACGGAGAGGATGTGTAGCTCGAAGATTGAAACATCCTACACCATTTGGATGCCGGAGAGACGTATACTTACCTCGGGGTGGAACAACGCCACTCACAAGAGGTATCAGCAGTGAAGAACTCTCTCTGCGCCAAGTATTAGCACAAACTTCCGACAGATCTGGTCAACTGTCGTGGAAGAACAAAGTTGCTGCAACAAATATGCTTACCCAATCTTACTCTACTCGTTTGTAGTGAAGTGGACTCGGGAGAAGCTGTATCAACTCGACGTAAAGACCCGAAAAATAAAGCATCTCCATAGGTGTTTGCATCCCAAATCGTCCGTTCCACGGTTGTACTTTCCCCGGCAACAGGATTTGTGTTCGTCGGGAATAGGATAATGAGTATTGAAATATGATATTTTATCAATAAAAATAATAAAAAAATGCAACTGACAGCTCACATGTAAATCATATTATATACTTAATAATTTTGTATCAATTTTGAAATCCTGAATTTGATCATTCATTTCCTTCGTCCATGTTGCGTATATCCATCGTAAAATTACTAGCAATTGGAAACACTATAGATTGAATTCAACTGGTGACTATAGTAGGGCCCTCGTTAGAATGAAGAATGCACATTAGTCATCAACAAAATGAGCGATAATACACATACTTTTATATAACATCTTTTACTTCTACAAAACATTCAACTTTTGCGTTTATTTGGACTCAGTACATCAAAGAGAGGTAGCTGAACAAACCAGAGTTGAAAATTTCTTTGATTTTCAGACGGTTTGACAATTCACATGTTTCATTGAAATTTTTTTTCGGTTTCAATTCATTTATACTACACAAATACTTTTTTCACACAGTATGATGAAACATTTGAATGACCAGATATTGGAGTTGAAAAATGGAATATAAAATATGTACTAGAAAATAATAATTTTGAAATGATATTTCGAATAATTCATCTCTCCCAACCACCCTACATTGTAGGTTCTGGTACATGTCCACCGGAAAACAACTACTTTCCTGGTTAAAATACCACGTTGGATATTGAATTATATTCGACAGACATTTCTGCAAATTACCTTACCGAGGTCGGCCTCGCATATGCTTTTACGGAATAATTAATAATTATAAAATTGATCCAAAATTGTAACTTAGTGTAATTAAAAAATAAAGCAATAATGTTCATTAGTAGGTTAGGTTGTTCGGACCAGTAGCCGCAATCCTTTATTTTCATTTCTTTGTACTAATTTGTGCACTCACATCTGATACAGAAATTGATAATGTATGCGCATTCTTTCGACGACTCAACTGTAAGAACATTGACAATTTTCAGTTGTGTCTATGTAAACAAAACATTTACATAATATATTTCCAAAAATGTCTTACATACAGCAGTGAAAAGGAAATTTGCTTTAATATTGCTTCAGTGGAAACGTAGCTATTGAAATACCATGTAGATGATACAAGATACAATGACAAAAAACGACAAGATATTACTTTTATGATGAGCGAAGAGCCTAAAAATGTTATTATGAAATTATCAAATATTTACATGAACATGATACTTCTAGGTTTTTGAAGTTACTAAAACCGATTTCTACTGAAACTACTTGACGAAGTATAACGGAAAGGCATGAATATCAACATAATAGGTCGTGAAAATCCTAATAACGAACATTTGAAAAAAGTCTCGAAATAATTAGGTTTATCCTTAAAAAGCAAATCTCTTTATTTCTCTATCAGTACCTTCAGATTGATTTTCGAAACGGTCTGTGTTGTTTGCTATTCATTCTGAATTCATGTAGGTACAAAAAAGACAATAATGCATTGATAGCCAGTTTTACTACCACTGCAGTATATTTATTTAGCACTTTGTCATTCCGAATGGTTATCCCTCTAAATACAGGATCATCATTTATCCTCGCTTTTATTTTTCATTTAAAAAGTGTTGGATCTCGGAATAAGATGTATGAACAACACTCTTCGTTGTTTTCGAGTGCTCGAACAAGATCTGAGATAACTATAAATCGCACAGACGATCCTAAAAATTTTTGAAATTTCACCAAATAAAAGTAAATTGGCTTATTTCCAGTAAGATGTCCCACGGTCCATTTGAGACCTAGCGACAAGTTCTTTCGGGAATGTTAATGTAATGTTATTTATAAATATTTCATTTGGATCATCCAGAGGCACTAGAGAATATTTGAAAGACGATTTCCGACACCAAGCTTGGCATTGACTTTCAGGTTATTTAACTTATTTGAAACTCAAAATACACACAAAAACTAAATAGTTTAATTTTCGTAAGAAATGTATGTTCTGTATTTTATTATTTGTAGGACATATCGGCTTGTTTTTGTTGGTTAGAAAACATCTCCGGAGATTTGTTGATTCCACTAAAAGATGTATTCAGCACAATTTTTGCTGTGAGTGTATAAGAATTTGTTGTTATTGTGCTTTGAACTCGGACACTATGCAGAGGCAAGAACATGATCATAAAACATAGCTAAGAGGTTTTGGTAGGATACAGGGTTGTATGAACATTTTAATATTTTTTCCACTTTGTTCTACTCCCTGTTCACACCGATTGGTTTTTGTGTTTCAGCTAATTCAATGTCAAATTTGCTTACTTTCAATATTTTCCAATTGAATTTTCAAATGATCAACTAATTTTTTTCTAATTATTTTGTACCCTATACCATTTTGATGTGTGTAACCGCGAGATATTTGAAGAACGATCAAATTGATATAGATGAATTTGAATAAAATGCTTTCCAGGTTGTACTTATATTGCCTCCGAACGAGCATTGTTAAATTGTAACAGTTGAATGACTTCGCCAAGTCACAGAAACGGTCGAAGTGAATAATTGTTGAAACCGTTCTCTGACGAATACATCAGTATCAATTGTTACTCATGTCAAACCGTGAAACACCAAAGAAAAAAAATATTTCCCCAAGATATTTCCCTCTTGTCGAAAGAAATGTATATGGTAGACCTCAAAATCTCTTGAAGTTCAATTAAATGAACATCATACAAATATCAAAAATAAACACATTTACACTACGTTTTCAAACTAGCGGTTCACACCGCTGTTGAAAGATACAATGCTCGTAGAGAGAGACCGTAATATTAAAAGAAAAAAGTTGAAAAGTCTTGTCTGAATTTTTTTCTTATATAACCGCTGTAGTCAATCTATTCATTGAAAATTAAAGAGGAAATTTGTATCAGAAATGTTGGTTTTTGAATTCTGCATTAAATTCTGGATTCAGCCATATAGCACACTTGTAGTTTTTCTTGAATACTGATGAAAAAAGGCAATTTTATTGCGTATTATAAAGAGGGCCCTGAATAAGTTGAAATAAATGCAATAATGTATTTATTGATCTGTCAGAAGACCTGTCATATTCGACGAAAGTGTATTCAGTTTTGTGTTTGTTTTTCGTAAAATTGAAAAATGGTTCAATTTTCAAATGCAGAAAAGTTGGATATGATATGTATTTGTGGCGAAGCAAGAAGTAATTCAAAAAAAGCAGTGAAAATATACGCTAATCGGTACCCTGACAGAAAATTACCGTCAGACAAAACATTCGCTGGCTTAGCGAAGTCTTTGGCACGAAATGGATGTTTTAATGAACGGAAGCGAAAAAAATAAAAAAGGCTACTGATGAGAATCACAGTGTTGCAGTGCTAGGTCAAATGGTGTTGGAACCATATAGTTCTACCAGATAAGTAGCAATGCATTGTAACATTTGGAAGTCGCCGAAACAACGAATTTTGTCAGAAAACAAATTCTATCCATACAAAATACATTTGGTACAAGAACTACATTCAGGTAATAATCTTCATGTTTCATTTTCAATAACTAAAATATATTCCCATATTCAGGAGATGCTGATAGAAGACTGAACTTCCTTGCATGGTTGTCCACCCGTATTCATGATGATTATCAGTTTCTGAAAAAAAGATAGAGTGATGAAAGCCGTTTCCATAACAATGGTATGATAAACAAACATTATTGTCACTATTGGTCTGACGTGAACCCTCATTGGGTGTAAGAAACGAGATTTCAGTCTGTGTGGGGAGTTAATGTTTGGTGCGGAATCATTGATGGTTATTTGATAGGACAAACTTCACATAAATATAGGTTATACATCAGAATAATGAAAAATTGCAAAAGGGTATTTTGCAATTATGGTCATAATATAAAGAAAATTATTAAGTAAGTCGTAAAAATTCTTGCTCCCTGAGAGCTATCTTGGCGTGCGCTGGCCTATACCGTTGTAGTTACATGCAGATAATGTACCGTAAGATCGTTTATTTTGAATAGTCTGCGATAGCATATATCTACCTCTTATGTGATGCTACTATGTGCAAACTACATAAATACAATTCAATTGGATGCTTTTTGTACAATGCACATTTTAGAATATCTGTCTTTAACACTAAGTAATTTGAACGAATCGTTCAAAAGTTATCACGATAAGATTAACTTGACGCAACGCAGTAAGCCATTACGCGTCGTGTCTACTGTGAGACGCTGGAGGACGATACGCGGTGGTAATTGGGTACATCGTTCTTAAAAATGTTTTTTCCATGCTCCACTGATTCAAATATTCACAAATTTCTACCTGAATAAATAATATACATTTCGAATGTTCAAAATGTTACAAACATGATTGTTTATCATTTGGAAAAATCGTTAAAATTTGATTTCATACATAAGGGTGCCTTATGTTTATAACACCAAAATTTCAATATATTCAGATCGTATTCAGATAGAATATTTTAATAAGTACCCCATCTTACTACTCACCTCAAATAACTACCGAAAAAAGTTCAATTATATCAGAACAATAATTTCATAATGAAATAATTATTTTCTTTTCCATTTCATTAGTTCGGACTTCCATTGTCTAATTTGATATGAATTGATATTAATCCCTAGAAAAATCTGTAAAAATTAAAAAAAAAATCTGAAAAAAAAAACTGAAATTTTAATGAAATAAAATACGAGAAACAACCAGAAAAATTTGAAAAAATTGAATTATTAACACGAGATGAAAATAAAAAAATTATTAACAAGAAATGAAAATGAAAAATTAAAAGATTCCAAGCAAAGGTACTTCACGACGTTTCGGTTGCTAGTATCCACGTCTTTGGGTGATAACTAGACTTATTCCTCCGAGATTTGACTATTTATAGATCATTCGAGTGCTTTCACCTATTTCCTCTTTCCTCACTCCGCTTCATCGGTTTTCGCGGAAGCTGACCGTTTGGCGAGAGTTGGTCGTGTTCCAGCTTGAGTCCACTTGATGACTCCAAACATGTTCTGCTCTTCCTAATTTGCTGGTTTCTCCTTGCTGTGTATTTTTTTGTACTCGGTAATGCGAATTTTTAATGGCCTCTCAGTTTCACCGATGTATGATTCTCCGTACTCGCAGGGTATCCGGTAAATGCAATTCTTGGAATCACAGTCCGCGTTTGGTGGCCTGGTTTTCGTGCGATTACAAGAATTTCATTTAGTGGATGTTGTCCCACAACGCATTTATCCAACGCATTTATCCAACGCAAAATATGGAAACCTCTAATCAAGCGGAACACGACCAACTCCCGCCAAACGGTCAGCTTCCACTAAAACCGATGAAGTGGGAGAGGGAAGGGGGGATAGATGAAAGTACTCGAATGATCTATAAATAATCAGATCTCGGAAGAATAAGTCCTGTTATCACCCGAAAACGAGTGTGTATACTAACAATCGAAACTTCGTGAAGTAACTTAGTTTGGAATCTTTTGATTTTTAATTTTCATTTCCTGTTAATATTTTTTTGATTTTTATCTCGTGTTATTAGTTCTTTTTTTTATTTTTCTGTTTGTTGCTTGCATTTTATTTCATTGTAATCTCAGTTTTTTTTACAGATTTCAAATCAATTTATATCAGATAAGACAATGGAAGTCAGAACTAATGAAATGCACCACGAAACATTGTCAACCACCTTCAAACAAATATTTTGTTTTACTTCTATTATTTGTAAACGGAAGTCTTCAATGCAAAAAATATAAATTTTTCACCTCTAGTACGATATCTGGTTATTTCCTGGTTTCCAAAACTACAACTCGATTGCGTTTCCAATGATATTCTGTTCCATCTTTCTGTTGATTATTAATTCAATTACAGCGAAACTTCATCGAGTTCCAAAATAATTACATCCACACACGACTTTTCTCCTGGGACCGAATCCATAGATCCATATAAATGACTGATAGTTTCAGTGTGACCAACATAACCGCACGGCTTCACTAATATCATCAATATATAATCTAATAATTTCGTTCAACATCAATCAAATTAAAATATGGCGTTTTGCAGCGGTGTGTGTATTCGTAATTCCATTATCGAGCCACAGCTCCTTTCAGATGGGACTAGTTTATTTTATTAAAGTAGTTCGAATGACCCGACACCATGCAATATCGAAGTCAGGGGCGGAAATAGGAAATTGAATTGGGGACAAAATACAAGTCATCAATTTATTATTCATGTGCTAGGAAAACCCCTTATGAATTTAATTGATGTCTTGCGGTGAAGCATAAATTCCACTCAAGTTGTGTGAATTAAGTATTCTAGTGCAGATTTTACGAAACATAGTTAAGCTACGCTTGTGCACGATACTGTTTCATGTAACTGAAATTTTATATGAATACCCTTTCAAATATCACGTTGTGTAAAGTTCCTATGAATGATATCTGTTTCATTTCCATAATGGTTGTTTGGACAACGATCTGGGTGAGAAAAAATGAATTTCGTATAATTAAATATCCTTATGGAAGTAGTTGTTTCGAAAGGGTTTCTTCTTTCAATTGGTGTCTCTACATGATCTTATCAGTTCCATTGATTGAAAAAGATGATGTCTTATCATTTTTTTATTCTGTTGATTCCAAAATACTGTTGAAAACGAAATGAATAACCGTATAGCATGTCTAGACATGAATCTTATGAAAACAAAAGATAATGATATATCAACAGGATGATACAGAAAATCGATAAGCAGTAACAGTTTTCTTGACTTTCACTAATGTCATCCTCACAAATTAATAAAAAAGAGTGTGAAGTGAAGATGGATGTGCCGATAGCGACAATCCTCAAAGATGGTACCTGGATGTCGTGGTCGGAGTGGAGTCCAAAAGTGGGGTGTTTTTCAAAAAATAAAGTATCTCTACCCCTCTAGGTTTTCTTGGCCTTCGCTTTCGTACGGCGTATTCAGCCAGCTCAATTTTTGGGGTTACAGCTTTGTCTGATCAATTATCATGTTGTAATTCGTATTGCTCTTTGGAATATAGTCGATCTTCTATGAAGTTTGATTCAAAAAATGAAATCAAGTTCGAATAAATATTGACGTGACAGACACTTTGAAAGGACTGGGGATAATTGGGGATACTCGTCCTGAGTTTTGACAATATTGCCACTTATGAGTCAACTGATACTCTGAGGTTCCATATTTAATTGAGACCTTTTTCACGTTATGTGAAATTGGTATTCGTGAGATTGACAAACTTGTCAAAGAACTTATGTTGGTCTTTTTCTTTTGTGGTCTGTTCCGAATTGAAACATTTGATCTCTGTATCACGAATATCCTAGTCCAGAATTTGAAATTGAATATATTGGAAGTTTAAAATAGGTTGTCTATGTATCACTTTGAGATACATTTTGGCAGCGTTCCTTTTGCTGTATTGAATTTGTTTTCTCTTCCTATCCATTCAATTTTTCCATGTCTACTTCCTTCAGATGCAGCGTGACTTATGTTATTGGTCTTCAATGAGATACATCTCGAAAACATTTTTTCTTTCTTTTCTTTTTTCTTTTAAATGGAACACTCTAGAAATAACTTGAAATAGCACAAGGTCAAAAAAACGATATTTGCTTTCTTCTATAATTGAATTGAACTGGCTGATACTGGATGAAAATCAATATTCAAACTCATGAATAAAGTTTATTATATGATTTTCACGATAAAGAGTTTTACAAAAACTGCGACAGGTACATCGCATTAATAAGAAGTAACTTCTAAATTACAATTATTTTATACTCTTACATATTACCCACTTATTTGCTTACTTTCTAACGAATGATTAACTATATGAATGAGCTATATGAATAAATTGATTTACCGAAAATACCAAAATTAAATGTAACTTTTCTTACCTAAGAATAAACAGATTAAATAATGGCGAATTATTCAGTTCAGTTCCATAGTTCATGAGATATTGGAATTTTTTAAATTTGTTCATTTCCATATTTTTGGAAATTCATTTTGTTCATTTCCTTAATGAATTTATACCTGAAATTTTCAGGTAGATTCATCAATTGGAAAGTTGGCAAACAACTAGGTTAGAATATAAAATTGTTGTAATTCAGAAGTAACATAATATAAACGCTTCAGAATGCCATTGTATAGCAAAACACGTGTCGCGGTTTTATAAAACCTTTGATAGTGGAAATCATACAATAAACTATACTAATTAGTTTCAATAGACGTCTTTATTATTTTTGAAAGAAAAACAAGATTGAAAACATTTATTCACAGAATTTTTTTGAAAATAAAGGGCGAATAAAGTCAACAACTGATCTTTTTTGTAAATACTCACTATCATCATTTTGACAAAATTTCATTATAGAGTTTTTCGAACATGAATATTGCGAGAGACTAAAAACCCAAACATTTCAAGACAGTGACGCTTTTACCAATAATGTCTATTCAGGTAATATGGTAGTAGTGAATCTTTTAGAAAGTTTTGGGATATGGAAATTATCGTTAGTTATATAATATCGGACTACAGCCGAATGATTTTGAAATCATTTGATTTTCAAAAATAAATCATCGTCTATATTCATAGTTTCGTTTCAAAACTTGTTTCTTAGTGCTGAATGCTTTGAATAATCGATTCAAATATCATATGTCAGTTTAGGACAATTTCAAAAATCAGTTGATTCAAATAATATCCTTGACTCCATCAAAGTGAACCAGTTATTTGCGTCACTCATCGTAAGCCACTTACTACTCTTCAGTATCAAAATCACATTTTCCTAGCAACTGAATCTAGAAACTAAACACAACAGGAAATAATCCAATACAATCTCCGACCTGTGAATTTATTGGTTTTTGATGTGGTTGCTTTTCTATTTCATCTTCAAACAATAGCTTTACAGCTCAGGTTTCTCAGAGTTATGTATTTTCTCATTCAGTCTGATATGTGGCGTACGGAAATTCGATAGAATATTTCATTAGAGCAGAATGAATCCTCTCAGGTATTTGAATTATTACCAAAAGCAGGTCATATCAAATTTCTCCATTTCAGTAGAATCGACTGTGACATGAATTAAAACGTTTTCCACAATCATCAAATGGGACAATAAATGGATATTATTTCACAATGGAAATTTCAACATAGTGGTATTTTTCCAAGGATAGAACACGAGCATCGTAGAAAAATCGTCAAGTCGCTCTAAGAGCGGTGCCTATGCGAAAGTAACGATTCACGTTGAATCTGAATCGCTGGAGATTGAATTCATTTGTAAAATTTGACAAATTTTTTTCATGAAACAGGTTACTCCTTTATTGAAAACCAGATGAATATTGGGTTACATTTGATAAATATTTGTGCAAATTCGCTCACAAAGGAAATTCTTCCAGATTCGAACTAAATTGCTAAGAAACCAAACCAATATCATGATAAGAAATGAGAAAAAAGCATATCTTAATCAGGTTATAAGTGGTAACCATAATAAAATATTTTTATGGAATAAACTTGAAAATCTCAACATATATTCTCGTAAAAAATAACTTGCCAGAAAGACTTATTAATCCTATTGAAATCAATAAATATTTTTTGAGTAATTCCGACCAATATTTTGTACCCAGTAATGATTTATTGAATTATCATAACAGTAATTGAAAAAATAATATATCTACTGAAAAATTTCGCTTTGAGCCGGTAACAAAAAATATTGTTTACACATGTAATTTAGAAATAAAAACAAGAGCCATAGGTTCAGATGGAATTAATATAGATATGCTACTTCTTTGCTGTCCTATAATGCTACCATATCTCACTAATATAATAAATTCATGTTTGCAAAATAATTAAATTCCTGAAATGTGGAAGATTTCTTAAATACTGGCTTTTCCTAAAATATCTAATCCAAATACTCTTAACGATCTGCGCCCCATTAGTCTGCTACCTACTTGTTCAAAAGTATTGGAAAAAATAATGAGTTTTCAAATCAAATGCTTTTTAAATTCCTTTAATATTTTACCAGTCAACCAGTCAGGATTTCGTAAAGAACACAGCTGTACAACTGCTCTCTTGAAAATAACTGATGATATTTTCGAAGCCGCAGATAAAGGTAACACGACTGCTTTGATACTTATAGACTCCTCCAAAGCTTTTGATACTATTAGTTATCCAATTTTATTTGCAATTTTGAACTTCATCGGGTTCTCTGAACCTGCTATAA
>WOGO01008427.1:0-10652 GCA_015342085.1 Leptinotarsa defecta
AATGAAAATTCAACTCGAAATTTTCAACAGGAAGACACCTCACTGGACCAAACATAATAACATATTTAGTTAAAGCCAATTTACCATACATTTTCATCCCCGAATTAAACGCGAATTCTTTAAGATACAGGAAGTACTAGAAGCCTTATTAATAAACCTCAATTAGCTTACAAATTTTATAAAAATTATATTTTAAAAGATACACCAAGCCTCTTAATCTCAGGGTACAAAATTTATTAATTAAAGGTTCGTAGGTGATTGGTAATTCAAATAAAAACAATAGTGTTGGCTTACTTTGTTGGTTTAACTTTAATCTAACTATTAGCATGCAAAATCAAAAGGTCATGACCCTAAATGAAAACGCCATTTCCATAACTAGGAAAATGCAACAATGAATATTACAAAAATTAACACCCTAATCCTAATCTTAACTAAAATGTTCGATTCCGAGCGGAGTTCAAGTCTACAGCTACGCACTGCGCGATAATGAAGAATTCCCGGAATTGTGCCCGGTGTTTCGAAGTAAATAACCAGTTCACACTGTTTTTCCCTTGCATTCGGCGAATAGCACAACCAATGCGAATTAGGATAAAGTAATTGTAAAGATCCTACCTTGGACAGCTTCTCACAGAAGTGTTGTTTGCAATTTTCAACCACTAGAAATATCTGTAGACTCTTCACCATCCACATACATTAATTAACAAAACTTGTTAATTATAACTCGTTGCACTGACATAATAGTGTTTCGGCATTACACTGCCCTTCTTAACGTATCGGCAGGTACTGATCGACCCCGACACAATCGTACCCTAGACGTATTCCCTTTTCCCCGCGTCAGCGTCTGGTTCACACACATGAGAGTGGGAGGCACATCAATTGTTTGTTTTCACTATATTAGAAATAACACTTATATTTACAATACATGGTATCATGAACTACGAGATAGAATAATTCAGGTTCGGCACATCACCCCCCAAATTGAACAAGTGACGTCTCAAGCTCCGCGTTCAATTTCAAACCTACTCTAAGCTCTCAACTGGAAACCTATACGGCTTCAAGTTGTAAATATTTTGAGTCCCTAACAACTCTTCAGTACTATCTTCCTTGATTTGGTAGGTATTTGGGTTAACTACCTTAATAACTGTACAAGGTCCACGATATAATAAAAAGAATTTCTTTATTTCTTTATTTTCCCCAAAAGATTGAGGATGTGACCTTACCAAAACTTTATCACCAACTTTAAAATCTGTAACTTTCTTTCGATTCCTATCATGTCTTAACTGACGTTTCATTGCCTTGATTATCAATTTTTCCTTAACTAAAAATATATAATCAGGTTTTGTATCTATGAACTCCGGGTAAGGAATGTTTTCAATGAAAAGATTTACACGAGACTTCCCAAAATGCACTTCATTTGGGGTGAACCCGGTATTCTCATGAATCACTTGGTTTAGCCAAATTTCTACCTGGTCTAGAACATTTACCCATTTTGTATGTTTTTGGTAACATAAAGACCGCAAAAGTCGACCTATTTCCTTATTGATTCTTTCAGTACTATTACCTTGTGGGTAATATACCGAGGTATGATTTATCTGGATTCCTTCCTCAGTCAATTTCTTTCTCCATCGTCCACTAGTAAAATAGGAGGCACTATCGCTGAGAATAGCTTTTGGCTTACCCACTAGCACGAAATATTTATTGATCAAGTTATTAAGAATATTTTGAGATGTTCCACGACGAAGTGGATGTAAAGCGACATGTTTACTGAAAGCGTCTATAACCACGAGTAGTTGCGTCGCACCTCCTCTACCCCGAGGCAACGGACCTATCAAATCTAAGCAAACTAAATCATTCGGACCCTCTGGTATGATACTCATCATTCTTCCTCTACATGTCTCACTCTGTTTAGCCTTCTGGCATAGCACACACCCCGATACTACTTTCCTAATTACTCGTCTCATCTTAGACCAAAAGTAATACTTTCGAAGATAACGATACACTTTCTCTGACCCAAAATGACCATTTTGTTCATGCTCTTCTTTTATCAACACCACAATATACCGCTTGGGAATACACAGCTTTGCCCCGTCATTACTAAGTGTTCCTCTCCGAAATAACAAACCTCTATATACAACGAACCAGTCATTACAGCGTTTCGATCCTTGGGACCCTTTTTCCAACTCCTGTCTTACATAGCTGCAAAATATATCCTGCTGCTGGGCCTCCATAATTTCCTCGAAGTTTTTCCAAATTCTACCGACATATTCATTCACCCTTACAGTACATATCTCGATCTTAGATGAATCCGGACTCTCTACCTCATATTCTCCAGTAGATACCGGAAAACGTGACAAAGTATCCGCCACCACATTGTCCGACCCTTTACAGTACTCTATGTCAAAGGAATATTCCTGTATAAATAAAATCCATCTGGATAGCCTAGAACTCAACAATCTACACGATTGAATAAACGATAATGATCTGTGGTCAGTTACAATCGTCAATTCCTTGCCCAATACAAAAATCCTCCACTGCTTCAAAGCTGCCACGATCGCCAAAGCTTCTTTTTCCGTCACCGTATAATTCAGCTCTGGTCCTTTCAGCGTTCTACTATAATAAGCAATCACCAAAGGATTTCCTGTCTTTTTACACCGTTGATAAAGGCAAGCCCCAAGACCATAAGCCGAACTATCAGTTCTTATGTAAAACCTCTCCTCTGGATGAGGATGCACCTGCATAGTAACCTGTAAAAACCCTCGTTTTATTTTATCAAATGCTTCATTTTCTTTCACCCCCCAATTCCACCTAGTATTTTTTTTCAACAACGGCAACAAGGGTACTGTAAGATCTGAAAACCTCTCACAGAATCTTCTCTCATAATTAACCAAACCCAAGAACGACCTCAACTCTTTCCGATTTCGGGGTGCTATAATTTTTTGAATGGCGGCAATTCGCTCAGGATCTACCATGATGCCTGTAGGTGTCAAAATATGACCTAAGAAATTTACATGCCTCCTACCAAACTTACATTTTCTAAGTTTGATGGTGAGACCAGCTTGTCTCATTTTCTCAAAAATAATACGAAGCTGCCCTATATGCTGTTCTGGAGTGCTGGAAAAAACTAACAAATCGTCCACGTACATAATCAAAAATTCATCGAGTTCTTCCCCTAAAACTGTTTTGAGTCCCCTTATGAAACTACTCACATAAGTGGCTAAACCAAATGGCATTACTTTGAAAACATATGTTTCCCCTTCAAAAGAAAAACCTGTAAACTTTTGATGGTCTTCCCGAATCGGGATTTGCCAATAAGACGCCGTCAAATCTAAGGTCGACAAACATTGGCCAGAAGAAAATTTGTACCACATTTCGTTCGGCACTGGTGGCACTACATGTTCTTTTACCATCCTCTTATTCAGAAAACGAGCATCCACACAGACTCTCACACTAGAATCTTTTTTTCTTACTACTACCAATGGACTAACATATTCTGTAGGTTGTTTAGCAATCACCCCCCATGCTATCATTTCCTGTATCTGCCTCTTCACCTCTGATTTGTATGCATATGGAATAGGATACGCCCTAAGACAGAACGGACTCTTGTCTTTCAGTAAAATCTCATGCTTATAACCTTTCAACAAACCCGGTTGGTCTGAAAATATATCTTTGAACTCCCTTAACAACGTTCCTAATTGTTTCTTATCATTTTCTTGAAAAGTTTCGGTAGAATCTACTGAATTTTGTATTTCTTCAAGCGAATACACCTTCTTTAACGGCGATGTCACTCCCGTAAAACTTTCATCCGTCTCTATTGATATCTGATACACACCTCCTTCCGTTCCCTCTTGTGGATTGTTATCAAAAATTTTAATACATTGCTTTTTCCCCATAAAAATACCACTAATTTCTAGCTTATCGAAATCAATAACCACCGAAAAATTGGTCATCCAGTCACAACCCAATATTATTTCTCTCGTCAGCGATGGGACCACTATGCAAACGTACTCAAAACTAATTTCTCCCATTTTAAATTTCAAAAACACCTGCTGTTTAATTAGTTGTCCCTTATTTCTCAATGCCCCGAAAACAGTTACGCCACTGGTTGGCAACATCGATATCTTAGAATTTAGTTCCCTTAATCTGTTAAAAAATTCTTGACTAATGCAACTCATCGAAGAACCACTGTCTATTAAAATATTAATTTCAGATGACTCAACCTCAGCTTTGATTACAGGTATTATTTTATTTGGTCGCGTAGTCGCCCCTTCTTCAATTAAATTTTCATAACTGTCATTAAATAGTGTTGCAATAACCCTATTTTCATTCCTTTCTACTTCCCCTGAACCATGATCATTATTATTATTTCCATTAAATCCCCTTCTCCTTTCATTTCCCTCGTCATTCTGTTGTCTATTACGATTGTAATTTTCACGTCCCTGACCTGAATTTCCCGAATACCTAGCTTGTCTTGAGACATAATTTCTCTGTTCACCCTGTACGTTTCTTTCTACCCTATCAGTTTCATCAATTCGCTTTAAATACTTCTCTACTTCATCCACCGTTCTCAATCCCGAACTTATTATCCCCCTACGTATGTCCCACTCAAAGTGATTTAAAACAATATCGATCACTTCCTCATCATTGGGTGGCGACTCTAAATAACTCGCTTCTTTAATCTGTTTCAAGAAATAATCGGCCCTTGATCCCCTTTCGTACATATCAAACTTCAATTTTCGATATGCTTCGCGTTGAGTTTGCGCATCCCAATATCTGTTAAGAAACATTACTTTAAAATCTTCGAAATTTTTACAAGAACGTTGTTTTATTTCTGCCCAATCTGCCGCAGAACCGCGTAACGCTCCTATCGCCAATAATAGCCTTTTATTTTCTGGAACCTCGGCCTCGTTAAATAATGCCGAAATTTTATTTATAAACGAAACAGGGTTTACTCCCCCTTCAGGTCTAAACTGTATGTTACACCCGCCAAGTTCTTTCCAACACGATAAATAATGTGCATTTTGAGAATTGTTGACATTCCTTTCCCCGTTGTCAGATTTCAAAACACTGTGTCCTTGTGAAACTTTTCCCTGTTCCGGACTGCTCATTGTTTTATCATCTTCTGTATAACTTAATGGTAACAACTGTAAACATGATTTTATATCTCTAAGACTGCCGTTTATAGTTTTACTATTTTCTGCCAAAAGAAGAAAATTGTTATTCATTACTTGATTGTTTTGTAATAAATTTGTATTAATATCTTTCATTAATTTTGTTAATTCTTTGAGAGAATTGTCACTTTCCTCGTCCGAGCCCAAAATATCCTTCTTTGACCTTCTTTTACCACGACCCGACATTTTTTATCGATGTTTACACTAGGACTATAAACAAATCTATACTTAAAACCAACACACATCCAATCACCCTTTTGAAAATACAATTTTCTTTAAGCCCTTCAGTTGGGAGCCAATTACACCAAAGCCTCTCAATTTCAGGGTACAAAATTATCAACTGAAGGTTCGTAGGTGATTGGTAATTCAAATAAAAACAATAGTGTTGGCTTACTTTATTTGTTTTACTTTAATCTAATTATTATCATGAAAAATCAAAAGGTCATGAGCCTAAATGAAATCACCATTCCCATAATTAGAAGAATGCAACAGTGAATATTATAAAAATTAACGCCCTAATCCTAATCTTAATTAAAATGTTCGATTCCGAGTGGAGTTGTTACGCACTGCGCGATAATAAAGAATTCCCGGAATTGTGCCCGGTGTTTCGAAGTAACCAGTTCACACTGTTTTTCCTTGCATTCGGCGGACAGCACAACCAATGCGAATTAGGATAAAATAATTGTAAAGATCCTACCTTGGACAGCTTCTCACAGAAGTGTTGTTGGCATATTCTAATTGCCAACAACACTTCACGGGACTTGTTATTAATAACTCATTGCACTGAGATAATTTTTGTTTTGCCATTACATTACCCTTCTTAACGTATCGGCAGGTAATCACCGACTACTCGACAATCGTACCCAGAAGATTGTGGATGTGACCTTACCAAAACTTTATCACCCACTTCAAAATCTGTTAATTTCTTTCGATTCTTATCATGTCTTAACTGACGTTTCATTGCCTTGGTGATCAATTTTTCCTCAGCTAAAAATATATAATCATGTTGTTTATCTATAGACTTCGGGAAAGGATTGTTTTCAATGGAATGATTTACACGAGACTTCCCAAAATGCACCTCAATTGGGGTAAACCCTGTGTTCTCATGAATCACTTGGTTTAACCAAATTTCTACCTGGTCTAGAACATTTACCCATTTTTTATTTTTTTGATAACATAAAGACCGCAACAGTCTACCTATTTCCTTATCGATTCTTTCGGAACTATTACCTTGCGGGTAATATACCGAAATATTCTACGACGAAGTGGATATAAAGCGACATGTTTACTGAAAGCGTCTATAACCACGAGTAGTTGCGTCGCGCCTCCTCTACCCCGAGACAACGGGCCTATCAAATCTATGCAGATTAAATCATTCGGACCCTCTGGTATTCTTTCTCTACATGTCTCACTCTGTTTAGTCTTCTGGCATAACACACACCCCGATACTACTTTCCTAATAACTCGTCTCATCTTAGACCAAAAATAATACTTTCGAAGATAACGATACACTTTCTCTGAACCAAAATGACCATTTTGTTCATGTTTTTCTTTTATCAACATCACAGTATACCGCTTGAGCATACACAGCTTTGCCCCGTTATTACTAAGTGTTCCTCTTCGAAATAACAAACCTCTATATACAAAGAACCAGTCATTGAAGCGTTTCGACCCTTGGGACCCTTTTTCCAACTCCTGTCTTACATAGCTGCAAAAGGTATCCTGCTGCTGGGCCTTCATAATCTCCTCGAAGTTTTTCCAAGTTCTACCGACATATTCATTCATCCTTACCATACATACCTTGATCTTAGATGAATCAGGAATCTCTACCTCATATTCTCCATTAGACACCGGAAAACGTGACAAGGCATCCGCCACCACATTGTCCGACCCCTTACAGTAGTCTATATCAAAGGAATTTTCCTGTATAAATAAAATCCATCTGGATAACCTAGAACTCAACAATCTAAACGATTGAATAAACAATAATGATCTGTGATCAGTTACAATCGTTAATTCCTTGCCCAATACAAAAATCCTCCACTGCTTCAGAGCGGCCACGATCACCAAAGCTTCTTTTTCCGTCACCGTATAATTCAGCTCTGGTCCTTTCAATGTTCTACTATAATAAGCAATCACCAAAGGATTTCCTGTCTTTTTGCACCGTTGATAAAGGCACGCCCCAAGACCATAAGCCGACCTATCAGTGCTTATGTAAAACCTCTCCTCTGGATGAGGATGAACCTGCATAGCAACCTGTAAAAACCCTCGTTTTATTTTATCGAATGCTTCATTTTTTTCCACCCCCCCCCCCAATTCCACCTAGTATTTTTTTACAACAACGACAACAAGAGTACTGTAAGATCTGAAAACCTCTCACAGAATCTTCTCTCATAATTATCCAAACCCAAAAACGACCTCAACTCTTTCCGATTCCGGGGTGCTGTAATTTTTTGAATGGCAGCAATTCGCTCAGGATCCACTATAATGCCTGTAGGTGTCAAAATATGACCTAAGAAATTTACTTGCCTCCTACCAAACTTACATTTTCCAAGTTTTATGGTAAGACCAGCTTGTCTCATTTTCTCAAAAATAATACGAAGCTGCTCTATATGCTTTTCTGGAGTGCTGGAAAAAACCAACAAATCGTCCACGTACATCATCAAAAATTCATCGAGTTCTTCCCCTAAAACTGTTTTGAGTCCCCTTATGAAACTACTCACCGAAGTGGCTAAACCAAATGGCATTACTTTGAAAATATGTTTCCCCTTCGAAAGAAAAACCTGTAAACTTTTGATGGCCTTCCCGAATCGGGATTAGCAATAAGACTCCGTCAAATCTAAGGTCGACAAACATTGGCCAGAAGAAAATTTGTACCACATTTCGGTCGGCACTGGTGGAACTACATGTTCTTTTACCATCCTCTTATTCAGAAAACGAGCATCCACACAAACTCTAACACTAGAATCTTTTTTTCTTACTACTACCAGTGGACTAACATATTCTGTAGGTTGTTTAGCAATCACCCCCCCATGCTACCATTTCCTGTATCTGCCTTTTCACCTCTGATTTATATGCATATGGAATAGTATATGCCTTAAGACAGAACGGACTCTTGTCTTTCAGTAAAATTTCATGCTGATAACCTTTCAACAAACCCGGTTCTGATAATATATCTTTGAATTTCTTTAAAAGCGTTCCTAATTTTTTCTTATCGTTTTCTTGAAAAGTTTCGGTAGAATCTACTGAATTTTGTATTTCTTCAAGCGAATAAACCTTCTTTAATGGCGGTGTGACTCCCGTAAAACTTTCATCCGTCTCTATTGATATCTGATACACACCTCCTTCCGTTCCCTCTTGCGGATTGCTATAAAAAATTTTAATACATTTCTTTTTCCCTGTAAAAATACCACTAATTTCTAGCTTATCGAAATCAATAACCACCGAAAAATTTGTCATCCAGTCACAACCCAATATTATTCCTCTCGTCAGCGATGGAACCACTATGCAAACGTACTCAAAACTAATTTCTCCAATTTTAAATTTCAAAAACACCTGCTGTTTAATTAGTTGTCCCTTATTTCTCAATACCTCGAAAACAGTTACGCCACTGGTTGGCAACATCGGTATCTGAGAATTTAGTTCGCTTAATCTGTTCAAAAATTCTTGGCTAATGCAACTCATCGAAGAACTGCTGTCTAATAAAATATCAATTTCGGTTGACTCAACCTCAGCTTTAATTACAGGTATTATTTTATTTGGACGCGTTGTCGCCCCCTCCTCAATTAAATTCCCATAGCTGTCATTAAATAGTGTTGCAATAACCCTATCCTCATTCTTTTCTACCTTCCGTGAACCTTGATCATTATTATTATTTCTATTGAATCCCCTTCTCCTTTCGTTTCCCTCGTCATTCTGTTGTCTACTACGATTGTAATTTTCTCGTCCCTGACCTGAATTTCCGGAATACCTAGTTTGTCTTGAAACATAATTTTTCTGTTCACCCTGTATGTTTCTTTCTACCCTATCAGTTTCATCAATTCGTTTCAAGAAATAATCGGTCCTTGATCCCCTTTCGTACATATCAAACTTCAATTTTCGATATCCTTCGCTTTGAGTTTGCGCATCCCAATATCTGTTGAGAAACATTTCTTTGAAAAAAGATAAATAGATTTGGAAAAGCCGAATACACTTATTTGAATTAATGAATCGAAGAGGTTTTTTTGTATTAAAGTGAATAATTTTTAAAATTCTTGCAAAGCGCTTTCGACTTTCGTCATCATCAGTGCTCACTTGTTAAGCAACAGGAAGTATCAAATTAAGTACATTGCACATTTGTAATATTTGACTTATATAAAACAAAATAGGCTTAAAGCCAAGAAAATACATTTTTGGATTGAGGCCATGTAGTTCAGTCAAACTATCATATGCAGTCCTCTTCGATTCATTAACATTACTTTGAAATCTTCGAAATTTTTACAAGAACGTTGTTTTATTTCTCCCCAATCTGCCGCAGAACCGCGTAACGCTCCTATCACCAACAATAGCCTTTTATTTTCTGGAACCTCGGCCTCGTTAAATAATGCCGAAATTTTATTTATAAACGAAACAAGGTTTACTCCCATTTCAGGTTTAAACTTAATGTTACACCCGCCAAGTTCTTTTCAACACGATAAATAATGTGCATTTTGAGAATTGTTGACATTCTTTTCTCCGTTGTCAGATTTCAAAACACTGTGTCCTTCTGAAACCTTTCCCTGTTCCGGACTGCTCATTGGCTTAACATCTGTATAATTTAATGGTAACAACTGTAAACATGATTTTATATCTCTAAGACTGCCGTTTATAGTTTTACTATTCTCTGCCAAAAGAAGAAAATTGTTATTCATTACTTGTTATTCATTATTTTGTAATGAATTTGTATTAATATCTTTCATTAATTTTGTTAATTCTTTGAGAGAATTGTCACTTTCCTCGTCCGAGTCCAAAATATCCTTCTTCGACCTTTGTTTACCACGACCCGACATTGTTTATCGATGTTTACACTAGGACTATCGTTTATATTTACCTAGAAATGTGTACTATTAGTATATCCGCTCGAAAACCGGCACAATGTTTATAGTTTCTGAATATACTGCTATAAATAAAACGCAAACTTTTTCTTTTTTCTTCAAAAGCGTTTTTTTTTCTTCTTGTTTACCAAAACTGTCATTCAACTATTTTTTCACATGTCAAAAAAAATACAAACTGATTCTTATTTAAAATAAAACTCAACATTCTCCTCCCTGTATTCAAACAATGAACTAGTTTTGAATACTTCCTTCTTATAACTGAATTGGACACAGCTTGGCAACAGGGCGGCGATAAATATTGTCTTGAATCTTGATATATACTCTTACTCTTACTCTTCCATCTTTACCGGGGTGTACGTCAACAATTTTTCCTAATGGCCAATTGTTTCTTGGTAGCTTATTATCCATGATT
>WOGO01008430.1:0-10650 GCA_015342085.1 Leptinotarsa defecta
CTTGTAGGTAAAACGTGAATAGCTATTTTCCCACAAAAACGGCTTTATTAAGTAAACTTGACGATTGAGGTATAGGGACATGTATATCATCTGGAAGCATTTTTCACCATCTTTCAATTTATCGAGTAATATACAGGGGGTTTCATTTAAAAAAATGAACTTTCGACTACTTTTATGCACAATAGAAATAATGGCAATTTTGGCACGCCCTGTATGATATGGAGTCAATTTTTTGGTGTTATTTGAATATTTCGAGTTTGTCCAAACTATCATCAAAATATCAACTTTTCATGAATTAAGAGTACTGATATACTTAATTTCAATTAAGGCTATGTTTTGGACCATACTTAGCACAATTTATTTTTTATGTCGAAAACAGATAGAGATAGGGATAGGACATTATTAACAAAAAAGTATTAAAATACTAGAGCGATTCCAAAAATGTATTATTATACGGGGTGTTCCAGTTGAAAAAATATAATTGCTAGGACTTTTTGATAGAAGTGGCAACGCCTCAATGCTGGAAATATTTTAGAACGATAGAACAGGTAAGGAAATGTGAGAGGTGAAATTTTCAGAAAAATCATGCTTTTCCAGAAACGTCTAACCCACCATCAACCGTGAGTCACGCTGTATATAACTTATGTTTAGTTATTTTTCCAAATAACATTTCATTGTGGGATTTTCATAGAAGTATGAAAAAGCCTGAAGAAGTTATTGTATAGCGAAACACCTAAAAAATGAATGAAATTCTTTTATGAAGGTCATATATTTATTCAGAACGCCAAAATTCTCTCAATATGTTGAAATGAAAGAATATGAAGATACGACAATATGCGGTGTACAGTTAATTCAAATGTTTTTATGAACTTTTTGTTCTCTTGGAGGTAGGTTCATCAGCACCCTGTGTATGAACAAAACAATGAAATGAAGAAGAGACAGACAGCCACCTGGTGAAAAATAATAATTCATGGATTTATTGTCCAAATGTTATTAATAAAACTCATCTGTATCTGTCGTCGCTAATGGGTTTCCTATTGGTAATTTATGGTTACATTTTATTCGAAGGTCGACCAGTTCAAAATTCTGGCTATCTGTAACACCCATGTCGCACTATTGGACGATTCTTCGATTAGGCCCACACGAATCGTATTTTCTAATGAATCAATTCTCGACATGGATGAAAACCAGAAAGGATTCCAAAAGAGAGCCATTGTCCATGCAGACATTTTTAATTGTGTTCTGGAAGCGGTGAAACGAGGTTGACAAGATATGAATCTTTGGTTACAAGGAGGCTCATAAAACTAGTGTAACCAGTATAGAGCCATTATGTAGGATTTTTTCATTGAAAGCTTTATTCGAAACTTGACTCTTGCATCGATTTCTAATTTGATCGAAATGAAAAGTGAAAAGTGAATAGAAATTAAGAACGTGGGGTTATCTCTCAAAATATCGATGAACGTTTCTAGAAAAAGATTTTTCTAAATGTATATGCAAATTTTTCTTTTGCATTTTGTCCATGTTTTTAAAATTGCAAATGTTGAAATAACAGCAATCATACATATGTCTACATAAGGCTTATAAGTTACTCAAACTAAACGTTTTATCTTCTTGTTTGTTCTTTTATACGGTTAGAACGCCCTAGTTTAGGTATTGTCCTCTCCTGTCATCCGGATGTCTCTTTAAATTTACCTGTACTTGGGTTACATCAGGTAATATCCTTTGTATTGGAGTTTCTCTAGGTTCATTCTTTCTAGGAATGTGTATTGTTTTATGGAGTATATTGATTGTTAGATCTTCTTGTGTTTTGATTCGTATTTGTTTCTCGATAAGTGATTTATGACTTTTGAATTTATGGAGGTTTATGTTTTCCCAGAGGCCCAAACGGTTTCCTTTATTGACTTGTTCTATGACTTTGATATTTTCTGGTGGGGAAAAGTTATGTTTGTTTTGTATGGCGTGTGTTGCGAGGTTTGATTTGTATGTATGCTTTTTTGTGCTCGTCATACCTTTGGATCAGTTTTTTTCTTGGTTTGGCCGATATATAATTTGTTACAGTTCTAGCATTGTATGCTGTAGATTTCGTGTTTATCAACAAAATCCAAATGAAGATATTGAAATTTGGTCACATGTGATGCAAAGTTCATTTGTTTTTAATCCTGTATAAGGTAGCTTCACTCAATATCTATTTTTGAAAAGGTACATATCCAAAAGTATAACATTATTATTAGTGTCACAGTGTCACAGATGTGAAGTCTACATTGAGAAAATACATTTCAATTATATTAATATTCATGTGAAAAGTCGATAGTACTGAAGGGATTCAATTTGTTTGGAATACATGGTATATTTAAATGCCTTTTGTTGAAGTCAGAACAAGAAGGTACATTTTCCGTTTCTCACTGATTGTTTTTATGCGATAATTTTTGAATGGTCTTGGAAATTTTCATTTTGTTTGTAAGTGAATTGTCTGTATACCCTTTAGCGACATTGGTAGATTTCCAGCCACCCTGTTTCTTCAAATTTGTGATGTTTCCACCGTTATCGGCAAATAACGTCGATGAATTTCGACGAATACTGAGGCTTGCGTAATTTTTAGGATCGGGTACACATAAAAATTTTGAAATTTTTGATCCAGGATGGACAAAACTGTGGATACCGACAGAGTGCATTTTTTTTATAGTGAGCGAGAAGTGTTTTTAATGAATTACATTGGCAACAACAATACAAAGCTGTTATCAGGAAGGTTGTATGTGTGACACCCACAAATAATGAACTATTGAAGTCAAGTAACGCTTTGGTTGGGGAAAATGAAAAAAAATTCATGTTATAATTGATTACATATTGAAATTCACAACAATTAATTCGTTTTGATCGTAAATGATGAAATAAAAGCAACGTAATTGAATAATATCCAAATTCTCCCCTCTTCCCTGCTGAATTCAACGACAATGGCAACGGGCACATTTCATGCAAATCTGTAATTCGAAAACATCCTAGCCTTTGGGCAAATCAACACTGACATTGCATCCGGTACATCGACTGCACATGACGCTAGCCTCGTTGAAAACAACATGATGTTTAATGAGACAATACAACAAATCCGACGTTTTTGATGTTTTATTGACAGAGACAAGTTCGGATTTGGATGGTCATGATTTACATCATTTACAGTTTGCTTGATCGTTCCAACGCAATGTACGGTGAGTTGTTTTTCACATTTTTCCATCCGAAGCTATTTGAATTTCCTGCATTCGGTTTGGTTGCCGTCATATTGAAATGCAACTGATGTGAAATAAGTGTATATAAAACTGTGTTAAATCGTTGAACACTATTTTAACTCGATGTTAATTAATTGCTGGGACTTTTAGATGCCTACCTTCATCCTCGCAGTCTCTGCCGCAGTAGCATACGAAAAGTTTGGTTTGGTGTTGTTTCGAACACGGTATAGCAGCTCTGAATCCAGTGCTCTCTAATCGAGACTCCTGCTGTCAAAGCCTATGTTCTTATAAATACTGTAATATATCGGAAAATCTATTTTTGCTGTTGGAGAGGTGTCTGCTTTGTCCGTTTCTTTTCAGTCGTGTTGACCACACACGCGGTACGTTGCCCGAATAGAACACCCATTTTGATTATTCAATTTAATTATTTGCAGACCTAATGAGTGACAACTGATTTGACAGATGTATTTCAACAAGATGGCCGTTTTCAATTGTCCCTGTTGGAAGACTTTATATTAGCTATATATCCGAGAGCCAAACTGAGGATTCTGAAACTTCAGCATGATCGAGTTACAAATCAATTAATTCATCTAACGCAAATACTCGTCCATTCCTGCTAGAATGGCACTCGATTCAATGTTTGTGCAAACGGACAGCAAACTTTTAATTTATTTGCGTTACTCACTCATGAATTGCCAACAATGTATCGATTGCCACCACATTGATGAGCCCATGTGATCAAATCAATATTTCGATATTAATGTTTAATGAAATATTAAAATATGAGGTTGGTCGTTTTGTCCGTCTGATTTTGGAATGTTCCATTTTACATTCCTCTCACAGAGAGCGTATACAAACTTTTAACCCCTCTTGCAGATTGAACGGGTTAGGACGTAATCAGATAAATGGAATTCAGTCTAGATAAAAGTGAGTTTGTTATGATAGAAGTTAGATTAACGGAGATCCAATCGAGATTTGGCTGAAATAATGTGATACTTTGGTTTCCTCTATAGACTACTTCTTTAACAGGTCCTTCATTTTTTCCATGAAATTGTATGACAAAAAAAAAACAAAAACAGGCTACATTATCGATTTTTTTTAAGGACAAAACACAAGCACTACAGGAAAATCCTTAAGGTGCTCTTAGAGTCGTGCCTGTGCGAAAGTCCCTACTTTGGATTTGAATCGCTGGAGATTAAATCTGTTTGAAAAAAGTTCTCAGGAAGTTTATTAAACATAAACGAAGTTCTCCAAATGAAAGAGTTCTCAAACAGTGAAGTTCGTGGTGTACTGAGTTGAACCCCACAACGATGAGCAGCCACAGCACGTCGCGTATTTCTGATATGTACCGCGCTTGGTGGAATCAAATGTACCGAGTCACTTGAAAACGTCCCGTGAAAGTATCTATAAAAGAGAGAAATCTTAAACCTTTCTTCGATGTTCCAGACTATCCTAATCCTTCGAACTAAACTGCTGAACCAGTGTACAAAAGAGTGCATTTCCCCCTCCGCCCCTGGCTTGAAAGAATAATTAGTAATATCTATCTTCAAAAGTGGAAATCCAAATGATCCAACAAACTATAGACCAATATCTCTGCTACTCATAATATCAAAAATATTTGAAAAATGTATAGCTCTAAAAATTGTACATCATTTTGAGAATTATAACATATTTACAGATTGCCAGTATGGATTCCGAAAAGGTAGAAACACTGAAATGGCGATACTAGATCTTAGCAACAAAATAACAACAACTTTTGAAAAACTAGAGTATACAGTAAAAACTTTTGGTGATCTAAGTATTTGATTGTGTATCACATGAAATTCTCTTGAATAAATTAAAACTATATAATTTTTCTGACAACACTATAAAGTTGATCAACTCATACTTAGAAAATCGATTTCAAACTGTGAAAGTGGGCAATTCTCTATCAACAAGAAAAAAATTACAACGGGTGTACCGCAAGGATCTATTTTGGGACCTCTACTATTCATAATTTTCATTAATGACCTACCATATTGGGGGAACTCGTTATCCTATAATTTATATGCAGACGATACTACAATCCAAACAAATGCTAAAACTCTAGATGAGGTACTTATATTATCCTCTGAAGCACAATCACAATCTGAAAAGTGGTTCAAAGCAAACGAATTATATCTGAATAACAACAAAACCCAAAACTTTGGTATTCACTCCAAGAAATATGGAAAATTAAGCAAAGTGGTATGAAATTTTTGGGAATTCATTTTGACAGTGAGTTGAAATGGGATCATCACATATATGAACTATCAAAAAAGCTCATGAGAAATCTATTTTTACTCAGAAACCTCTCCAGACAAGTTTCAAAAGCTACTCTTCAAACGCCATATTTTTCCTTGTATGAATCCATTATATGCAAAATATCATGGAAAATTTAATATACATAAAAAATAATCTATCTCAATATGGAAGTTTTCAAAATGTGCACGACCACAACACTAGGCATAAAAATGATTTGAGTACAAACTACTGCCGCTTAAAAAAGATGTCAAAATGGACCAAATTTTTGGGAGGTGAAATTTTACAATAAATTACCACTAAAAATAAGATCTCTACCTATAAAACATTTTTTAATGAAAAAAAACGCCTTCTTCAACACCAAAGAATTTCTGCAATGTGATATAAATTTCTTAACCATATAGGCATTTGTCGTTTTATAACACCCAATTTTAAATTTTACTGCTTTGTTTTTACACATAACTCAGATGTACTTATAAGATATAAATATTTTTTATAAAAAAAACTTTGTTCTATGAATTGTAAGTATCTATTGTTTATGTAAATATTAATAGATGCCTGACATATGCTAATTTTATGTATATGTATGTATTGACTTGTGTAAATACTGATGAATGTATGAAACACCAATAAATTATCTATCTATCTATCTAAATAATATTACCAAATAGCATTCTCAAGAATCCCTATTGAATATTCTGATGAAAGTAAAAAAAATAACTGCCGGTGACCAATAGCCTTCGTGACTTGGGAGTATTGATCTCGAGAATTCCATAGACCACAATAACATTCTAAGACTGGGCATACCAAAGAATAATACAATGTTTCAGAAGTGTTTACAGTGTTAACCAGTCCCAGCTACTACTGACGCAACTTCTGGTACATTAGTCGATTTTCTCACAGTAGGACTCTCTGTTGAACTCTGTTTTTCCATTAACCAGCTGTCGCCCCCTATGAACGACAACTCTCACCTGTGCGAGCTACACATAAACAAGGCCTTACCTTTCAACGTGTGATTCCCAGCACGGGGTGGACAATAGGAAGTGGAAATTGATCGTCCAGCCTCGTGGTTCGAGGTATACTGAGTTCCACTCAGTACACTTCGACCTCAGACTGATGAATATAATATGAAAGAGCAATGGACAGTAAGATGGCTGCCTACAATAGAATTTGACTACATCCAAATAACCAACCCTGAACTCGGCTTCAATGGCTAAGTCCTCTCACATTCCACTTGGTCAAAGCTGAATCGATACAGGACTACGTAGAATGCAATCTAATGGCTGAGCAATTTGGACATCAATGTATAGTTTGTCAGAGGATCTGTGATATTATAAGAATTATGTCTTGTTACATTTTTTGTTTATATTTTCATTTTCACTCACAGTTTCTTTTTATCACATTGTAAAGAATGCATTCGCTAAATAAATAAATAAATCAGGAGAAGGAGGTGTGACATGAAAATTCAGAAGGCTATATGTGAATAGTTTGTTATTGGAGTTTTTAATTACGACATATGTTGGGGCACTTACGTTTTCCCACATTTGACACATCCATGAGGTTTATCACCAGTGTGTTGTTTGACATGTTGTTGCATGTTGACTTTTTGAGTGAAAGTTTTTCCACAAACGTCGCACATGAATCTCCTCCCCAATCTATGAACATTCATGTGAGAAGTCAGACCTCCTCTCGTATGCAATCTAAAAAACAATATATTCAAAAATCAATAAGAGCGTACGACTTCATTACAATTTTTATTTTCACTACATGCAAATATTTCAAAGAGGAAAACTTACACTTTTCCACACTCCACGCAAGGGTAGTCTTCTTTTGTTTCAGTCTTGTGTTTTTTCATGTGAATCTTCAGACCGGGTTTTGTGACGAAACTTTTGCCACATTCCTCACACATGAAAGGTTTTGCTTTGGTGTGTTTGGCCATAATGTGCACGTGCAGCATGCTCTGCAAGCTGAAACCTTTGGGACACTCTTGGCACCTGGAATATAACATTATGTTCCACTGATCTGTCCACGATTATATCGAGTTTACCAGTAGAATGAAACAAAGTTCCATTATCTTTCTTTTGTAAATAAATGATCTGACATCGCTAATATAAAATGAAAATTCACTTTATTCGCAGATGACACCACAATACTGTGGCACAGTAAAAATACCTCAGATCTCCACAAGGTTATATCTTTAGATATCAGCATTATCAAGGACTAGTGCTATGCTAATCTCTTATCTTTAAATAATCAACAAAAGTGATTTGATATATTTTCCGGGTTCTATTAATAACTTTCCTATTACTATCAATATGAAGGTGTTATTGAGAATAAATAAAGCACCGAATTCCTGGGTATTATCATAGACAACGACTTGATATTTGAAGACGACATCAGAATTCTCACTAAAAAACTTTCTTCGGGTTGTTATGCGGTAAGAATACCTTCTAGAGAATTGAGATCTTCTGCAGGTAAATCTCTTCACTATTCACTAGAAAACTCACACTTGAGATATAGAATTCCATTCTGTGAAGTATGTTCTAGAACCCATATGAATTCTGTGTCTGTACTTCAAAAGAGAGGGATACGTTATCTCTTCAATATGAAACAACAAGACTACTGTTCTAGTGTAGGCCTATGATCATCAGAAATAATATTTTGACAGTTTATGCGATTTTGATATTAGAAACGGCCTGTTTGATAAACAAGAATATATATGAATTTCCTTTGATCTCCTCTAACTATTCCACTGGTAAGACTGACGATTTCAGACTGCCTATGGCCTATACCCACCTCGACACTTACTAAAAGCTCGGTAATTTACAATGGCCTAATAATATTCAATCAGAATTTAGAAAAGCAATCAAAATTTTACTCTCTGATAGACCCTATTATAGATTGAACAAATTTTATGGCGATAACTTCTACTAACACTCATTCTAAAATACATCGTACCCCAAGTTAATGTTAGTGTCAAACTAAATTATAAGTTCCATCTAGCATCTGCAATAACTTATACCATTTTTATATTTTGTGTAATTTTTCTCTTAATTTTTATATTCCTATGTCTTATTACCACATTTTACACACATGGACATTTTCTTTATTGTAGTAAACATCTGCTTTTAGCATATTTTCATATTAAATGTATGTGTATATGTACATATAGATATTTTTATATTTGTATACATTTTTATCTTAGTCACACACGCTTTGTCAATAAAATGAATTCTTCTGACAATAAAGCTTATTCATCATTATTATTACTCTACCAGACTTTCTCTTGGTTAATTGTAAAAAAGGCGATTTACGAGGTTGGATTAATAATAAACATAACATTTTTCGACAGAGCTAGTTTTATTTCCCAAAATAATCATTTTTCAGCTCTAGAGGTCCTCAAAATTAGTTCCTGTTTCTGTAATAATTTCCTCCCTTGACCCAAATCGTTTACCATGGAATAATTTTTCCTAGTCTGGAAGTAGATAATAGTTAGATGGAGCCAAATCAAAAGAATACGCTGCTGACAATTTTGCCTTTTTCAAGGCATCCCAAACACTATGGCTATGACCTTCCAAGCAAATAAAGACTTTGGCTTTCTTCGGATTCGATTTGCCCAAAGTTGCTCACTCTTTCGACTCGTCCTGATTTGAAAATGGTGTTCAACTTAGTGATTGAGCATGGTAAGGAACTCCTTTGAAATGGTATGACAATAAAGTTTGTTAATGACAGGTACCCACCTGGCAGTGAGCTTCCACAGTTTTTTTGTTCAACCGGAAATGAACTAAATATGAAGATAATTTTGAATAGAATTCTGTACATGTTTTTGGACCATTTGATAGGATATAGAATTCTCTTTCAAAGATATAACGCAAGTGATCATTTTCTGTCAAAATGGCACAACAAGAACCATTTTCTCCAAATTCATTATGGCGAAACTATTACGTTATTTATGGAAATATTGTCAAACAATTAAATGTTATGAGAAACGAAAGAGACGATGTTTGCTCAGTTCATAAATGAAAATTCAAGAACTGAAAATTTTCATCAATCCACGTATATTCCATTATTTCTTCAAATGCCATTTTCGAGATGAATGAAGTAAATTCATCTGAAAAATCTCAATAGGAAGAGGTATTTTTCATGTACAAAGTACAAAGAAAAAGTACACTTTCTACAATACCTATTTTTTAATAAGAGAAAGTGGAAAGCTTTGAATCACATAATTTTTGTTTGTTTGTTAAGTTTGATAAATCATACTTCGTATTGAAATTTTCAAAATAAATGGAGTAAAAAAAAGAATTAAAAAATTAAGGAAAGGGTACGACTGGTGAAAACATTCAATTCAATTCTCAAATTGTTATTTGAAAACTGACCAAACAGCGGGTTTTGTTTCTCAGAACATCAAGTTGTTTCCCAATCTGTTCATGGATGCCGTCATAGCACCACCATATTGATTTTGATATAATGACTCCTATGGCGCCATTTTTAAAAGAAGCGATCACTTGTTTTACAGTGTTTGAAAGAGAATCTTATGTATACATGAAAATATACACATGGTCTATTTAAAACTCTGGACCTGACCAAAATGTGTTCTCAATTGAATTTTAATTAAAAATATTGGCTCTGAAGAACTAACTAAATCTTCATTTTGAATTCAAAATTTCTTTCAACAGAAGAAACTGAATGACGCTGTTAATAGCCAACATGGATGCCAAAAATATCAAAGTCAACCAACTTACAAAAGTAGGGACCATTAATGCACATGTGCCAACCAAATATGCGCTAAAACACATACTTTAAACAGCATCCTTTTTTTCTTCAAGAGGAAAAAAAGAGGATATTTAACTAGAAAGAGCTATTCTTTGAATAATATCTCAGTACATTACGAGGGTTGCCTTTTATATTTCGTGTTTAAAGAACAAAAACAAACAATAATCATCAAAAATCACTTTATTGTTTTTCAAAATATTTCACATGAAGATCTATACACTTTTGCATGCGTTTGAACCAATTGGTGAATCACTTTTGCCACTCTGATTGAGATATCTCCAAAACATGCATTCTGAATGCAGCAACCGCTTCTTCAGGTGTCGAAAAACGTTGACCTCTCAGTTTGTTTTTTACGTGCGGGAATAAAAAGAAGTCA
>WOGO01008432.1:0-10649 GCA_015342085.1 Leptinotarsa defecta
TCTAAAATCCGTCCTGATCACATGGATTGAGAATTAGTGGGCGACTTGGTCAACAGTTGAATTTTTTACCTTTCTATTTTCGTAGAACAATGGTTTGGTTATGCCACCAATTATATCTCAGAGACTGAATTCGGCCACGGCTTAAATGCGTGGTCTTTTAGGGGTTTGAGGGAATGAAATAATATCAGCAGAGTTTTCATAAACCAACTTTATTGATGAATGAAGTCGGGGGAATAATCGGATTAACAATTGATGAAATAAAATGAACAAAAATTAATACTGAAGTTTAACCTACAAAAAATAATATTGAAACTATTCTTTTATATAGTTATATATGTTTTACTGAACGTTATTTAAACTATATGAAAAAAAAAGAAATATATAATTATAACCGTGTGAAAACTACGAATAAACCACTAAAACAAAATGACAGGATTATTCCTCTGATACAATTGAAATAACTTCACTCAGGACATAGATATGCCTTGCCTGAATTCTACTAGATCTGCTATAAAAACCAAATTAGATACAACTCTGAGAAACTATTAAGAGACCCACTTAATCGCTTCTCCCTGTATACCATAGGAAAATGCTATAACCTATAATAACCTGATGAAATGAAAAAGGGAACCCGATTCGTAGCTATATGGTAGTTTTTCATCAATACCCTAGGTGCCAATTCGAAAATATAAAACACATACGCATGCAATAACATATACAATATCATATACAATATATAACATATACAATATTATATCAAAATTGTTTTTAAATACGCTCACCAAATTAACGTAGATGGACTCTCCTGAAGTCTTCAACAAAAGCCACTCTTCCCCAAAAACTGTCCTAAACTCTTACCAGGAACTCGAAAATGTTCTCTAAATCAGCTAAACTAAATCATGCCGCGAATAATAATTAAAACCCAATCACTTCGCGAATAATAATCAAAACCCAATCACTTCGCGAATTCTCTCAATAATTTCACAACTCTGTAGAAAGTTCAACCGACCTACTTCTGAGTTCATACGCTCCCGACTTTTTACCTCAAGTCAGCTAGACAAAATAACCGCGAATATTTCTTACTGCTGGAATCTACTCGCGACCCTGTGTATTAAAACACGTAACACCTCAGTAACTTCAAAAAGCTTTCTCAGCAACCTCCCCAAAGGGGCCAACTGCCCCGGGCAAAAGCCCCCAAACGACCTTGAGATCCGCGCGCGACTGACTTCGTACGCTATTATCCTTTTTCACCTCAATTCAATTAAACCGCGAATAATTAACTAATCTGAAACCCTTCGCAACACCGGGTCTCCAGAACCATGTCCGGAGGTCGAAGCGACCCGGTCAAAAGACCGCGAACTCCTCGCGGGTCTGCGCACGACTGCCTTAATTCTTTCTCAAAAATTTCCAAACTCAACTCTGTTAGGGGATGTAATTCAAATAATCTCGTAAACATTCCCACCAATCAGAAAGTCTGAAATTGTTCTAAGACTGGTACTCTTAAAGACTTCTACATGTCCAGCGAATAAGTCCGCAAGAATTACTGACTGTTTCTCGGTATTTCTAATGTCGTGAGCCTGCTACTGATATATAGATGTCACTGCAAGGGTTATTTTGATATTTTCGTTGTCTTGAATAAGAGGTATGTAGACTATCTCGTCAAACCTTTAAACTCATAACATAAATTTCGATATGTATTATACGTTCAAGTACTTTTTGACTGTTATTCTAAATCGTGTACACAAACTGAATAATATATTTTCGACCCTTAACGTCATGATATTGAAATGAATGGTGAAATCGAATGTTTCAAAATATTGAATTTCTTAGCATCAAGCAGTAAATTTTAACGACTTTTCCTTTAAATGACTTGGCTCTGTTGACCTTAAGGTTATTTCTGAAAGCTGGTAAAGGTGCCCTTTTTATACGAAAACACATGTGTACTCAGTACACCTAGAACTTCACTTTTTAAGAACTCTTTCATCTGAAGAATTGCGTTTATGTGGAATGAATTTCCTGAGAACGTTTTTCCAAATGGATTTAATCTCCAGCGATTCAAATCCAATTTAAATCGCTACTTTCGCACAGGCACCGCTCTGAGAGTGCCTTAAGGATTTTCCTGTAGTGCTTGTGTTTTGTCCTTAAAAAATACACAATATAAGACTGTGCTCGATTCTCATCAGTGTTTATCAATCTCAGATTTCATTATCTAAGTATGGTTTTTATATTCAAAATAATAAAGACTATTCAACATAGCTATTTCAGTAATTGAATTAAAGTCAACAATGAAAGTCACTAGAACCAATGTAAGCTTCCATGTATCCAGGACAAACTCAAAGTCAGCAATGAATAGTATAAGAATGTAAACTTTCACGAAACGCCATGCATAAAAACCTGCAGACCATGGCCAAAATACCCGGGCTAATGTTCGACAAAATCAGCCTTTGCATTTTTTTCTGTATTTTGCAAGAATATAATTGCTTATATTATTCTCACTTTTGTCTTTCGTTAAAATTTTACCCTCTTCATATGCTCTTGCCACTTGAATGTCTGACATTTTCCAGAAGGTCGTTACTATAAATGATGCAGAGAGTCGGTCGCAAAATAGAACTTTGAGGTACTCTTTGTCTTACTGGAACTATCTAAAAGAGTGATTTTTTCCACTACATTAACCAATGACCACTCCCCACACCATGGGATAGGTGATCATTGTGTCCAAAAATCATGTGTCCTAAGCTGCAACATTGATTCGAAAATGACACAGCATTCCGCATTCCGCCAATATTTCTACCTTAGGGTGGTAAAACTCCATGATCTTGAGATTCGAGGGAATTAATATTATACAGTGCATTTCTTTAAAGTTCCCCCCTTTTATTTTTTGAACGGGTCAACTGGGGAAAAAAATTAAATGAAAAGGAGGATATTGTGACATATCTTTTTGAAGCTCCTGACGAATACTTCACAACCCTAGATTATGAAGTCAATATCTTCACCAACTACAAAATGGCGGAACATTTAATAATTTCCTGAAGACAAACACATTAATATCAATATTTCTAGAAATATTCCTTTTTATCTGCCATATAGCAATTTCAAAAACTCGAAAAGGTTTGTTAAGTTATTTTTTGTTTATAAAAACGACAAAAATTGTCAATACTAGAATGAACATCATTGTTCATTTAGTTTTCGGTTTTACTAGTAGAAAGGTACCACGTCAACAATCTCTAAAATGGTTAATTCTCGTCCATTGGAAGAAAACATTGAAGCGACTTCCACGAGACCAAAAGGATTTTCAACGAAAGTTTTCCGAATCGTCTTATCTGTAGAAAATATTGTAGTGTACATAACAAAAAGCCCCCAGGTCATCCGTCCATTCCGGAAAAGGAATAAGTATCATCCATACAAAATAAAATGGTACACCAATTAACTGAAGATGACCCAGATCGAAGAACAGAACTCTCCGAAATCATGACGGAAACCATTGCAAGGCATCCTACCTATCTCCACAATATTTGTTTTAGTGACGAATGTACATTTTTTTAAACGGCAATGTTCACAGACAAAATTGCCATTATTGGAGTGATATCAACCCTCACGTTTTCCGGGAAACACACAGCCAATATCCAAAAAAAATGAACGTTTGGGCAGGAATATTGAGAAACCATATTGTAGGACCTCTATTTATTGATCAAAATTCAACGGGGGAACTGTATTTGAATATGCTGGAAACTACTGTTGACCTTCCCATCACTGAAATCGTCGAAGCGAATCCTAATGAATTCGATATGGATATTGTATGCCAAGGTGGAGTACCACCACATTACTCCAAACAAGTAAGAAACTATTTGGATACTTTTCTCCCCGGTCGTTGGATTGGCCGCCAAGGTCCTACAGAATGGCCAACCCCCTCGCCAGATTTGACACCTTTGGAGTTTTTTATTAGGCTATTTGAAGGTGTACAAAACTGAAGCTGCTTCAATAGTGGATGTACGGTAGAGAGTAATAAATATTTGTAGAGATATTGACGTTACTGTGTTCGAAAATGTTCACCGTGAAATATCGGAGATGCTGTTCATTTGTCAAGAAGTTCTAGGCAACAATTTCGAGCATCTTCTGAACTGACCTCAAGCTTATTATCTCATATTATGGCGTTAAATATCAATGTATTCAGGCAATTATTTAAAGTTCTGCCATTTTGTAGTAGTTGAAGTTATTGACATTATATTCTAGTGTTGTCAAGCATTTGACAGTAGCTTCAAAATAATTTGTCACAAGATCCCCCTTTCCATTTAATTTTTTTCTCAGATTTCGCCCAGTCGCCATTTCGAAAGTTTCATCTGTCAATTTCATTTAAAAATAAAGTATTCATGCATTAATTTCATTATCCCAAATTTCAATTTTTTGAGTTGACCCGTTCAAAAAATAAAAGGGGGCGGGATATGCACTATATGACTTATTCGCCAGTTTTGGCTCTCAACGACTACTGGCTGTTCGCAGATCTCAAAAAAATACTTACCGGTGAGAAATTTCGCTCGAATGAAGAGGTTATTGTTGAAACTGATGCCAATTTTGAGGCAAAAGATGAACCGTTCTACAAAAGTGATATTGAAATGTTAAAGCAGGGCTGGAATTTTTATAGAAAGTGGCATACCAAGTTTGATCACTTGTCAACGTTTTCTTCGATTACCGTGGAGGTTTTTCTTCACGGTTGTATGGTTACCAAGGAGTATTATCTTGAAGTTATGCGCCTCTTACGATAAGTGATACGAAGAAAACATCCGGTATTGTGGGAAATCAATTCATGGCTTTCGCGTCACGATTGCACCTGCTCTCCTGTCATTGCTTGTTTGAATTTTCTGACCAAAAACGACACCGTGATCATGCCTCAGCTACTCATGAATAGACGGCGTTTTGCGACGATTGAGGAGATAAGAACGGAATCGCTGAGAGAGCTCAAGGACATATAAAAAAACTGCATATCAGAACTGCTTTGAGGACTGGTAAGAACGGTGCCACCAGTGTATTATATCTGAGGGGAACTACCTTGAAGGGAACCAAATAGAAATAATTTTTCGAACAGACAGCGAACTGTTGATGACTGTGTTTCCATTAACTTACTGATCCTTTCCACGACGAAAACCGTCATAAGTGGAAACTTGTATGAGCTGAGGATTAACAAAGCTTTACCTCTCAACGTGCGATCACTAGCACGTAAAAGTACGAATTATTCATGGAAAATACATATGAAAGAGCATCTGATCAAAAGATGAAATGATTTTCAAATCAATATCAAAAGCGACAAATACTCGTAAACTTTTGATACTCCTCTTCAATATCGACCGCTACAGGGATGAAATCAAATAAAATATTGGGTAATAAAATAAGAGATTTGTCGATCTGAAGTCATAAACAAATATTTATGGATATATTTCTCAAACTTGATGCTTTTTCTCGTTTTATGTTTTTCATATTTGGCACGAATGTAATTCGGTGAACTTGAGAGGCATTTATCAAATCAGATGAGCATACAGGGTGGGTCAGTGAAAATGGAACAAGGCCCATTTCTCATGGACGACATTTCAAAAAAAAAAATCTCCCAAACGCCTTGATTTTCATTTCAAAGGAAAAATCTGTTGCGCTTATTTTATCAACCTTGTTACTTCCATCCCTCATAAACACAATAAACCCTTGCAGATTGCGGTGGAGGGTTGAATAGACCCATTCACTTTTGACCTAACCCTCATATCTTAAATAGGATCAGAAGTCAAGCGATACCTTATTTGAAAAGTCATCGTTTCTCTTCAGTATGCTTTTCCATTTTTAAATTTGATGCAACGGTTTTTCAGGCAGAAACGTTTTTGAATACTTTTTCAATGAACGAATATAAAGTAAATTTTCACTATTTATACTAATTTTTCAGTGTGCAACCAGCGCGATTTCAATTTGATAATAACCTTCACAATTGAGTACTATCTACCCAAAAGCAGTTTTTTAGTTTTTGTCGACTTCTTTTCAACAATATTTAGATTTCATCCATCTTCATTTAGTATTTCACAGATTTTGTGCGTGAGTATATTTATTTTGCTCGAAATGGTATTATTCAACTGCAAAAAGAGTATCGATGATTGAAATCATTATGAAGGTAGTAGGTGCGCTAATACTACAGCACAGTAGTTTAATGACTGAAATTCGAATAAGCATCTTAACCGAAAGTGATTGAAGTAGTAGAGAAAACTAGTGTAGAGATGGGATCAGTGGCAATCTGAAGACAGAACCCCCAAAGCTAGGAAAGTTGCTAGGCTGAGTCATGTCAGTATCGATCTTACGTTGAGTGTCAGATGATTATTAACAGTTTTGTGGCATGAGTCGTAAATAATCCGAAGAACTCTGATGTCCCATCAATTCATTTTTTGTAAAATTCATCTTTTGCACGAATCAAATGAAGAATCCAATATATGCTTTGCTGATAATGGCACACTTGTCTCGTCATTCCATTTTGATTCTAGGACATCGGCTGTGGATGCAAATCTTCAGCGGCAGCAGGAGGTTGCATGTCTTAATAAGGATCTAGAGTTGATTTCGAATTGGGGTGAAAGTACCCAGGTTCAATTCAATGCCATGAAAACTCAGTCATCAGTTTTATCCAAATAGGTAAATGTCTCCGAACCCAGGAGTCGAACCGGGTCCGAAATTTTCAGATAACTCCGATATTTCGATGAGAGTCCAAAATTACTGTACATTTTTGACATCATCCGAAAATTCCGAAAATCTACTCGGCGTAAATTTTTACCATGTACTTATTGAATTTCATAACATTACCAATAATAATTTATCAACTGGGTATGTTTTTTGAATGGCCGGGAATGATAGTTTTCATATTTCCCGCCAAATATCGTGGCTCTAGTGGAAGAAACTTTACAGCCTTCACTGGAGCATTTCAGGCGACCAGACCTATGATTCATATCATATATGATGATCTTCATCGTCTAGCATCTTTACTTACTACAATAATATGTAAGCCAGAATCGATTAAGAATGTTGACGTCTGCAATGATATATTATTGCCTACCCATCTCCTTCCAGCAAATAAAATAATTTTGAACGATGATGTGACGAGTGAAATTTATGCATAAGAAGAGGATGTTCGGCTGAGTTTCCTAACAAAAGCCCAAGAGCACATCAAAGCAGCTAGTGCCCATATAATGAAAAAAAGTTATATGAGTAATAATTTCTTTCAGTCATGTCGATGTCTTCAGCCAGAACAGCGAAAGAAATCAATTAGCGTGGGTCGAATCGCAACACAAGCTCGTGCGTTACCGTTATAAGTTGATGTCGGACTTGTGCAAGGTGAATGGCGATTGTTACAACTAGAAGAAGACGCTGTGCGGTTGGATAAAACTAACTCAAGAATCGTTGACTACTGGCGTCAATTTCTTCTCCTAAAAACGGACACTGGATAGTTAAAATTCCCTAGTGTCATTAGGGTCGTTAAAGATGTTCTTTCTTTGTCCCCTGAAAATGCCGAAGTAGAAAGAGGGTTTTCAGCTTCTAGTAAATATCTAACAGATGACAAATGAAAATGTGAGCGAACCTTAGATGCTGCCATGACGGTGAAAAGCGGAACTGGTGCCAAGTTGCAAGGAATTGGCTAATTTGACGCGACATGCCTGTAACTCCTACAAGTCACACCTCGAAGAGGAAAAAAAAGAAGAAAGAGAAGGAAAAACAGCGAAGAGAAGAAAGTTTTCTGAGGAAAAAAGCAGCGGAGACGGCGAAATTGGAAATCGCTACTAAGATGAGCGGTTTGAAAACTGGTGAGGAAGAAGTAAGGAGTTGAATAAGAACCAAGCTGCAAAAAGGGAGTATTTATACTGAAACATTATTTGTGATCAATATAACTGTTGTAGTAGTAAGTATTCGGAAAATTGGTTATTGCAATCTCCCAAAATTTTTGGAGAAATGCCAAAAAGTTTAATGGGGATTTCATTGATTAATTTTTTAAAAACTAGTGAATTTAAAACATGTATAATGATGTTTCACACAGAAATCTATCATTTAAAAAATCTCGATCTCCAACACTCCGACCGTATCTACTCGTACGTAGATAGTGAGGAATTACAGTCCTCTCCACCATTTTGCTTTTTCCATAAGTTGAACACTGAAAATGCAAATTTTAAATTTTTTTTCACAGACATCACAGCTTAAACTCTGTATTTATCATATGGAAAAACGCCCTATGAGGACCGTACTTCCTCAGTATATGCGTTCGCGTACTAGTACACGGCCTGAGCCGCTGTTCGAAAATTCCGCAAATCCAGGTTCGCGTTACGAAATTTCCAAAAATTCAAAATCTTCACTTGGTTCGACCCCTGCTGAACCGGATAAAATAATGTTTAGGGTTGAAATGGACACCGATATATCTTGGTACAACCATGTCGCTGAAATTACAAAGGCTGCTTCTCAAAAGCTTCGAACACTGTACCGAATCAGAAAACTGTACACATATCAGTAATTTCTGATGCTTTATAAATCTCAGATTAGACCTTCGTTGGAGTATCATTCTCATGTATGGAGCTCTGCTCCTATAAGCATACCTTGAAGCTGGCGAATTCCAACCAGAAATCAGCCATCTGCCTGATTGGAAACGCGAACATCACTCGCAACGTTGATAGTCTGGAACATCGAAGGAAGAATGGGTATTTGTCTTTCTCACGGGAAGTGATCAAGTGACTTGGCACATTTGATTCCACCTAGAGGGGTATATATCACAAATACGCCAAGAAATGTGGCTGCTCATCGTTTTAAGTACACCTCGAACTTCACTATTCAATACCTTTCTCATTTAAAGAAATGCGTTTATCCAATACGAATCGCTATTTCTGCACAGGCACCGCTCTTAGAGTGCCTTAATAGTGCCTTAAGGATTTTTCTGTAGTGCTTTTGTTTTGTCCTGAAAAAAATATCTTCGACAGACGTTTGAAAATTTTACTAGTTGATGGGTGAATGAATAATAGATAACCCGAATTGGATGTTAACTATTGTTTCTCAAATGAGTGTGGGACTGTTAATCGTCTCAATTGTCGTGTATAACTGTGGAGTATATATCAGTGTTGGTCCTTTTTTTTACCAGCAATCAAACGTTTCCTGGTAGGTAGATTGACCGATGAGGATCATAGAGTGGCCCGCAAGTTCTCCAATTTTAAATCCATTGAACTTTTTTATGGAGTAACTCGAGGACGACAATCTTTAAAACTCAACCATCATCTCAAGGTGACTTACGATAACCGATAACTGCCGCAATATCACACCATAAGTGACTCGAAACGTCCCAGAGCCCTTCGACCTAAGTCTTTACCACGATATTGAAGAACTGGTCTTGTTTCGTTTTCACTGGCGCGCCCAGATTTACTTTTGGTTTTACTTTCGTATCTTATCGTATGAAATATATATTCGATAACCCATGACCTCGTTATTCAAACTTAACAACTTTCAGATCCTAATGCTATGAATGAATTTCCTGCAAAACAACGAAATAAGTATGTTGTTCTATCCATCTCGCCATTCCTTGACAGCTTATCTTATCAGAGTTTTCATTAATCTCTACCGACTCGAGAGTTTCGGAAGTTCAACCCACTTTATCCGCACATAAAATGCGACATTAGAAAACTGGTCCTTTGAGGAGACGAATACAAGTGACAAACAATATGAAAAACCCAAAACTTTGACACGTATAAGAAATATTGAAGTTGTCCCTACATTTTTAGACTTTCTGAGTTCCTCTAAGCCCCTTAAATTTCACATTGAAATATTTTGCTGAGTTGTGAAACTCTGTGATGAAAGTTATTGGTAGTTGTGGAAAAAATTAATCTGGAAAGAAGACATTGAATTTTAGATGGAGTGCGGTAACTATTCTATAGTAAAATGTTGTGATAACAATGTTTAATCTGTGAAAGATAAAGGATGAATCTCGTCGATGGTCGATGTTGAAGCCTGGCTTCCAAACTGAACGCTTTGGGAAGCCTCTTTTATTTTTGATATTCGAGGGACGAATTCCTTGTCGATCCAATAGCTGGCATTTTCTTGGAGAAAGATTTAATCACCTTCACTTACAACAATCTTCTTATTTTGTAATTCTTTCCTCTTCTAGCTCAAAATTCCATCAAGATGCAAGAAAGGATTACTTCCAAAGAAAGAAAAACTCAAGGAAGTACTCAAGCTCACAAGCTGGAAAAATGTGAAAAAACAAAGAATGAATATTAAATTCAACAGATATGATAGAATGGTACTGGATACAGCCTATACAGCCTGTTAAGTCGTCAGGAGTTCGGATCCCCTTCTCTGCATGGTCCGTGACCATGAGAGAGTAGGAATTGGAGCAGTTCTCTTTAGGGCAGCTGCCCGAGCAGCTGATGAACTCGGTATAGTGTTCGACACTGAACGAGGTGACCACAACTCTGTCACCGAGTTGGAACCTGTTCAGCAAAAAGCTCAGATAAAAGCCGCAGAGGTCAACTTACTTCTGCGGAAACACAAGGATAAGCCAATGCATGGGGTCTTCTTCAATAACATTGGAGACCTTGGCTTATCAAAGCGCCTGACCTTCGCTTTTCTCAGGTCGAGTGGGCTGAAGTCGGAAACTGAGGGGTTCA
>WOGO01008433.1:0-10649 GCA_015342085.1 Leptinotarsa defecta
ACACAAGTTCGATCGGCGGTGAAAAATCGGGCGACCTGGGTGGCCATGGTAAGCGGTTAATGTCATGCTGATCCATGAAGTCTAGAGTTACTCTAGCCACACGCTGTCTAGCATTGTCTTGTTGAAATATGAGGTTCTCGATGGTATCTAGATATGGAAGGACGTGAGGCTCCACTACTTCGTAAATGCAACGAATAGCTGTCATGTTGCTTCTGATAAAGACTAAAGGTCTCCTGTCACCATATGCAATGGCACCCCACACCTATCAACAGTATGGTGAGCATGCCTCTCCACACAAACTAGAAATCTAGTCTTTCACCACGACACCTTCTTACTCTTGCTCGTCCATCGTGCATACCCAAACTGAAGCGAGATTTATCGCTAAAGAGTACGCGGTTCCACTGTTGATCCCAATTCATTTTCTCTCTGCACCAATGCAATCGGTTGCGTCGATGCTCGAGAGTCAGTGGCAACACCCAATGCGGATGAGAAAGAAGTCCGAAACTTCTTATTCGTCGATATACTGTGCGCATTTCAACATCCCTTAAGTGTTCTTCAAACCACTAATTCGTGGTTTGAATTCGGTCCATTTCTACCGAAGCACGATAGAAATTTCTACCGTGCTCCGGTAGAAATGGACCGATCCCTAAGAGCCAAAAGTGTTTATCGGCGATTGTCACGCGCTGGTGTTCCCTAGCGATGACCAGTGCCCTCGGCTCTGTGTTCTTGGCCTTCTTGGAGCCATGCCTGATAACATCTCAGAATAGTATGCAAAGATCGATTGGTTATGCTTGAAATTTGTCTAACTAAGAAACCTGCCTCACATAAGCCAACAATTTGTCCTCTCTTAAAATTACTAAGTTGAGGAATACGACGAAGTCTTCGCACTAGAGGCATGTGTTAACAATTCGAAACACTTTACAATAAACTCTCCAACAGTTAAAGCACAAATAATAATAAAAAAATTGAAGAAATGGTAGGTTGGTCAGGTCCAAAGTGACTGCGTCTATTCGACCCTCCACCGCAACCCGCAAGGGTTTATTGTGGCTCACACCCATTCACACTCGACCAAATAAACCCAACTTCTCAACGAAGCCGATTAGTTTGTATGGTGAGTGATCTTTTAGGTCAGATGGTAAGAGTACGGCTCTGTCGAACTCTAAAAACCTGATTCGTCCATAGCGAGGCAGGCACAAAATATGTGCTCTGCTGTTTCTTCATTTTCCAAACCGAGGCGACACACACTGTCTTCCGACAGTCCGAGTCTCTGCATATGATGATTAACTTGACAGTGACCTGTAAGAAGGCCTGTTAGACACCGTAGATCATCCCTACTGCAGTCCAACAACTGTTTGGTATCAAGCTCTGAAGGGTGAATTAACGTCTTGGAGTGAGCCTATTCTGGAAGATTCTGCCAGAAGTTCATAAATCTTCTTGCCATCCAGGTGTTCAATCTTTGTTTGGCAAAGCCTAAAGGGATGCCAATGACAGGTTCTGGTCCGATGAAATTGCTTGCAGCACCCTCTTTTGCAAGGAAGTGATCAGCCTCATTGCCTTCCACACCAGTATGGCCAGGAATCCAGACCAGAGACAATCTGTTACGTCTTGCTAACGAGGAGAGAAATGGTAAATGCTCACACAAAAAAAACAGTTTTACTGGCTTTTTATTGGCCTCAACATAAATACACATGCAAAACATTATTGAAATATTTTCAATATAAATGGGTGTTTACCTTTCTTCGTCACTTAGTATATATAATGAAAATGGCCGATACTTGAAGAAAGTCCATAACTCATTCAGGAGGAATTTTATTGTGAGATTTCCACTAGACAGTATAAAAAACCGCAACACGTATTGTATAGCGAAACACGTGTTACGGAACCTGTCTTATGGAAATCTCAGAATAACGTGTTACTGAAAAAATATTTTCGGTTCAATTTGAAGATCGAATTTGCAAACAAACTTCATACAAATATTTTATTGCAGCAATATAAACACTTATTCATTCTATTTATATTCAAATGATTTTATCTATTAGGAGCCATTAATGTCCTTCAGCAATACTTCCAATATCCAATTAAAAGATTGTTATCGTAATTTAAGATATATTCTTCGACGAAAAACAATAGATATTAATTTGATCAACTAATTTATATACGTGTGTTATGAGGTCAAGAAATTTAGATGGAATTATTATGGATCAGATAGCTTCTGATAAATTGTCGCCACCCACATATACAGCGTATTAGGTTATTGATTGTCGTAAGAGGTTTATCGTTTTTTACGCGTCCATATACACGGTCATCAAAGTTAACTTGACCCATCTATATTTGAGCAAGAAACTTCTAATGATTTCTGAAAGAAAAGAAACAATGAACTACTTTTTTGAAACAGTTTTTTTTGCATAAGAGTCCATTTTTTTTGTTGTTTTGACCCTTTCATAATCTGAAAAATAAACGCAGAATGGCTTGTTTTGAACTCCGTTTTGGTATTCTTTATCTGTTTCGGCATACATTGTCACTTTTTTGTGAACAAAAAAAAACATTATTCTACTTCAAAAGGTGACCTATCATTCGTAATTTGGATATGAAAATGAAATTTTCATATATTTTGTAGCTAATTGATCACCAATGAAATGTTTGAGGATCACGTTAAAAAAAATTGAGTTATACCCCTTAGGCCTCAAGTAGCAAAACTGTTCCTAGAGTATGGCTTTTTCAATGATGGAATTTTCAAATTCTGATTCTCTACATTTCTGGTCAAAACATGGCAATCAAGTCCATCGACTAAACTAGTTAACTTGTCATTTAACACTCAGTACAAAGTCGTACGTAAGATTTGATCTCGTAAAAATAAAATTAGTCTATTCTTAGGACCAGGTGGAAGTGTTAATAGCGGGCACTTTTATTTTCGCTTTGAGAAATCTTGTTTGATGGAAGATATAAAACTGATGAGTTTTGTTATGAGTGTCATAAACGACAAGGAAATGAGTCAGTCCAAACTTCTTATCCATTTTCGATTTTGATTTACTCAGAGATAGTTTATTTGCCGGGATACAAAATAACAAATATTCAAGATTTAATATACAGGGTATCAATTTGAAAACTGTCCACCCTTAATATCTTCCTTGCAGTATATAATAAGAGGAATCAAAAACAGGTCAATTTTATAGTCAAGGGGGACCCTTTCAAGGAATATTTGTAGCTTTCATAGTTCAACCCCCAAGGAAGGGTAGATGTTATCCTTAGTATCTTAAATGTGAAAGAGTGTCAAGGGCCACATTTTTTTGATTGGTGTTCAATTCTGCTTCCAATGATACCCTGACGTTTTATTTTTTGATGAGCAGTTTCCGAAGAATAGCGTCCTAAACTTACACATGTAAGTATAATTTGCCTGTTTCAAATTATACTTCAAATTATACTTCAAATTATACTTCAAATTATACTTCAAATTATACTTACACATGTAAGTATAATTTGCCTGTTTCATTGTATAGACTCCTTTTGATACAAATGTTTAGAAGAGTATAATATAGCACCGTTTCAAATTTTGAATGACAGGAATAAATGTATTACGTGTGGGATTTTTTATTTGTAGGTTACATTATCCCTTTTTTGTGAACAAAAAAATATTATTCTATTTCAAAAGGTGACATTAGTATTCGTAAATTGGATATGAAAATGAAATTTTTATATATTTTGTAGTTAATTGATCACCAATGAGTTGTTTTTCAATGAATTTCAAAACGATCACGTTAAAAATTGTTTTTGTGTTATACAACTTAGGCCCGAAGTAAGAAATTGTTCCTCTAGTATTGCTTTTTTGATGATGGAATATTTATGTTTTGATTTTTTACATTTCTGGTGTTTTTACCATATTCAAGCAGAACGAAGATGTTAGAAAATATCCAACTGAAGCAGTCATGGGCATATAAACTCTTTATGTTTAATAATTTGGTAACTTTGCACAACTGTTTTGTATCAGATTGTCTTTGTTTCTTGAATATTATTTTGATAATTGTATTTTGAATGGTTAGGTTGCCCAATATATTAGCAAACATTTCGCTCCGTAATATTATGCAGTATCTCATGACTGATTCTGCCATGAATTCATACATACAGCTTTGTATTCGAAAGAACATCTCTCAGAGTATATATTTTGTACGTTAGATGTTTATGTTTTTTCACAACAAATGATGCATGTTCATCCCATTTTTCTATGGTTGAACGGAGTACCTTGCCATAATTTGATACGTCTTCTTAGTTTCATTTTTTTTGGCTGGTGACTCTGTTTTTGAAATATTTGAACTAAGAAGATTTTTAAGCTTCTTCTGTATCTCTGTTAACATCTTCCTAAGTTTTGCCTCTGTACACTATTGCTGTATCATTATCATATGATAGTAATATCAGCAAAACTGTTTATATGTATCACAAAGAGTATAGGGCCCAATACTGTTCCCTGTGGAACTTCTATAGAAATATTACGATACACACGAGTACCCTTTTTATTGCTCACTTCAACACGTGCTCTGTCAGAGTCAATTTTTCGAACAACAATGGAGAGTCCACGAACACCAGACACATTAAGTTTATTGAAAAGTTTTTCATGAGAAACTGCATCAAAGGCTAGGTACAAAAAGGCTACTTAACATTGCTAAGAGTTTTTCAAGGCCCTGATTCTGTGCTACTGAAACCAAATTCTCTGTTAGTTATAACGTTATTTCTCTCAAAAAAATTGATCTAGTCGATTATTTGAATATGCTTGAATATCTTGAAAGAATTGTTTATTTCTGAACCATATAATCACCTAACCCAGATTTATCTCTTGATTTGAAATTAGGGCTCACTACGCCTTCTTTCATTTGTGTTGGTAAAATTCGTCTTTTGAAAACAAGTTGAGTAGGTATATGAATTAGTAGTTTCAACAGATAACAATGGAATTGCTCTTTGAATCGTGTTTTTATTTCGTTAGGATCAGAAGCACAGTTGTTTTTTTAAAGTTAGAACTTTTACCATTTCATTTTTGTTTGTTGGAATGAGTTAAATCGTTGAGCCGACATATTTATATTTTAGAAAACCAGCTGGCGGTATGATTCTTTAATTCACTTTTTCATTTATTCCCAAACCAATATTTGTAAAATATTCATTGAAAGCTTCTGCTTTGTTTTTATTGTTTACCAGGAATTTACCTTTATCAATATCACCTATGTTTTTTGTTCAGTTTGAAATATGTGTTTCGCCTTTTATCGAAAATATACCGTGTCTAATTTTGCTTGTTTAGATACAATAAAATGAATGACACTGAACGGGATGACTAATTTGTAGAAGTAGAATCGGTCTTATAGTATCTTTACTTCTATACTTGTTAGCTTGTAACCAACCGACACTTAACAAAAATCGGTGACAATACATTTCATAAGTTTATTTCATAAGAAATAAATGATTTTCCCACACAGTCTTTGTGTGAGAAAATTATTTATTTTAAATTATATATTTAGCAAGTGAGACAACCATACTGTCTGAGCATGCGTATATATTTTATATTAAAACAAATGGGCTTGAAATATCAAGCCAAACTAAAAAGTGGAGAGTAAATAATGGTTTTAAAAACTAAAAAAAAAACGCTTTAATAGCAATACAAACAATAAATCAAAAAATAATTGGAAACTGATTTAGGACTATGTTCAACATCGATATTAAGTCCTATGGCTTGATGGAATCTGGAAATCTGGCAAACAGCTTCTAACCAAGTATTTATCAAAATAGATATTTAGCACCGAACGTTTTTTCTCAACAAAATTAAGTTTTTTTGTAAATAGATTTATTCTGATTTCAGACTTATTAAAAGTCATTAGTTACATCAAGCCACACACAGGACTTATTATCGATGTTGAACACAATTTTAAATTAGTTCCGAATTATTTTTCAGTTTTTGATTTGTGTTGCAATCAAAGCGTGTTTTTTAGTTTTTTAAACTATTATTTATATGTTACAAGCATTTATTCAATTTGCAGTGTTTGTATGTATGTATTGGGTTATCCATTTATCGGTTTCAAAAATAAAGTTGAATAAAATACACATCAAGCTGATTTCGATAAAACGTTTATTCTATTATAATGCTTGGACCTGGCAGTTGAAATTACTTCCTCTAGATTTGTTGCAACAGTCGATACTTTTGAGGTAGTTTTCGACATTTCGGGCGGTATCTCAGCGATAACTTGACAAATGTTTTTAAATACTCCAACGTTAGGTGATTATCCGTGTAGACATGGTTTTTGACGTAGCTTTACAAAAAAAGTCTAACGGCATCAAGTCACATGATCGTGTTGGCCAATTTACGTCGCCAAAACGTGAAATAAAGTACTATGAAAACTTCTCATGCAACGGAGCCAAGATTGGTCGTATTGCACCATCTTGTTAAAACCACATATCGTCCAATTAATAATCTTCAATTGCAGGCCGAAAAAAGTCGGTTATTATACGGCCATAGCGCTCTGAATTGGCGGTAACGGTAACGCCATTTTCGAAAAATTGCGGCCCAATGACACCTCCAGACCATAATGTGCCCCAAACAGACACTTTTTCCAGATGCAATGACTTTTCCACAGCCTTTCCTGGGTTCTCCGAGCCCCAAATGTGACAGTTTTGGTTGTTCGTAACCACCAAGTGAGAAATGAGTTCCTTCGCTGAAGAAAATGTTGTTTGAAAAATCAACATTGAAAGCCTGTTGCTCTAGCACCCAGTTAGCATATCTACAGTGTTGTGAATGGTCAGCAGGCTTTAATTGTTGCATGAGTTGGACTTTATATGTATGGAAGTGCAAATCCAAATGCAGAAAAAGGCTTGACCAAATCTGTGACATTTCCAGTCTTTTGAAATTCTTTCATAATCATGCCAATTCTTTGCATAGTAAGGTCGATTATGACGACCATAATTGCCCCGTAGTGCTCGAAAAGTGGACGCGTTCTTCAGTTGTTGAAAGATCCATATTCGTAAATGGCAAACCTTTCAATGAATAAATGACACTTCAAATTACATATATTTTACAGCTGATTTACTTGCTAGAAAAATCGGTTTTGAAAGCACTAAACGGAAAACCCCAAATGTATTTATTATGCAAGCTCTTAAAGCAAAAAATAAACTTCGAAGTAAATCATATCCACTAATTAATTATGTCATTTGTAGTTCTATAAAAAAATATTTTTTTATAAAGTAATAGATCTGGAGTTTTCTATCTATCTATCTATTAACCCGAAAAGTTATTTTGCTATAATTTTCACTCGTTATGGATATGGCACACCGTGAGTTCACAGATTTCTAAAAGTATACCTTCTACTTCGTATTTGTTATTGACAAAAGATTTCTACATTCATCACTGTAATATATCCCATTTAATCGTATTTACTTGGAAACAATACACTGTGGTTATGAATGGATTAAAAAAGATACTATTTCGTAGAAATATTGTTGATTCAAATTTTATCAACACAAAATCACAATTTGTAAATGAAAATCGTAACTTTCCTGTATAAATCGCAGCACTTGAAATTCTCTGCTCGTGATCAAAACCAATGATTCTGTGTTAGGAATCACACGTTGAAAGGTAAGACCTCGTTAGTCCTTCGCTCGCACAAGTTTCTCAACTTCTGAGAGTTGTCGTTCGTATGGGGGCGACAGCTGATTAACGGAAAAACAGATTTTAAATAGATTAAACATATTTTTAAACATATGTTGCTAACTTTTTCAAGAGAGATGTGAAGAATTATTACCGTTTCATTTATTGACTTTCTTGACATTGACTGTGGCAGACATTTTTTAACAAAACGACCAGGTATTTGCTGAATAGCAAAGTCACCCGATTCAAGTCCGTAAGATTTTTTTTTCGACTCTGAGACTACATTTTGAGAAACTCAACTGACATCATTACTGAATGACGAAAGATTACATAGGAATAGCATAAGAATGTCTGAAACTGCTTTGTGAAACTGCTTTGAACAAAACATCTAATACAATTTAAAAACTTCAAATTTTAATTTACGATTTTCAATGAAGTGATTTTAAATTACATCGTTGAAATTGGGTAAACTTTTTTATTCACTTCATACAGATTACCATGCATTCGAAGAAACAAACAATTTTTTCCTACAAAAATATATATATTATTCAACTAAATGTCGTCTCGACACAATAATTTCAATGACCCTGGAACTGGATGACTAATTTGTCGAACTAGAATCAGTCATTTTTCATTTTGTATTAACGTACATTCACAGGAAAAAGGAAATGTTAATCTTGCAAAGTTATTTTGCGATAATTCTTACGCGGTACGGATATGACCTAGCATGAGTTCACAGACTTCCACAAGTATATCTCTACTTGAGAAGTATTTGGTTGTGCAATGAATTCTCAAGATGTATAGCATATATTTCCAATTTGATAGTATACACATGAAATCCATTAAATGTGGTTGAGAATTTATGGGAGAGAGAGGGAAAGAGAGAGAGAGAAAGTGAGAGAAATAGAGAGAGAGAGAAATAGAGAGAGAAAGAGGGAGTAATCAATAGGGAGAGAAAAAGAGAAAGAAAGAGAAAGAGGATATTTCGTAGAAATATTATTCATTCATGTTATATCGCCATATTATCAGAGTTGATGATTGTAGTTGAGAATAGTACTAGTTATTTCAAAAGTTTCGTCCGTTTTCATGGATCTAATTCAAATTGTAATATGTCAGTGAATACTCATTCAATTCAATCGAAATAAGCGTCATTTGAATCAGTGCACTTTTACCAATGGAACACAAATCGAATAATTCCGTCAGCATAAAAATTGAATGATTCAATGAAGTCGACGAAGGCTATTTTTTCCTGATCCTGAGAAAGTTATCAAACTGCTTGAAAGTTGGTGGTCAGTTGGCGAGAGGTCTGGAGAGTATTGTGGGTGGACGCTCAATTCGTTTAGATTCCAGTGATTTGTAAAACTTGCGGAGGTGCGTTGTTATGGAGCAGGATCGGACCTCTTCTGTTGACCAAACCCGGCTGCTGCTAATGCAATTTTCGGTACATTGCGTCGATACCCTCGAAATAGAACTCTGCTGTGATGGTTTGACCCAGTTGCAATTGTTATAGTAAATCACACCAGCTTCTGACCACCATACAGTTACTATGGTATTTTTTGGTGAGTTTTCGCCTTTGGAAAGTGTCGATGTGGCGCATCGGTGTTCAACCACTGTACTGAACGTCTCGTGTTATCGCAGAGGATCCACTTTTCATTACACGTGATGATCCGATCCAAAAAAAGATCGTTTTTGTTGTGCAAAAGCAAAGAACAACAAACCTCTGAACGTAATAATTTTTGTCGTTCGTGTAAATCGTGGAGCACCTACTTCCCGAGCTTTTTGACTTTACCAAAACGATTTGAACCATCAAAAACCTCATGAGAGCTGATCGCCCAGTTTTCCAGCCATCCGATTCAGCGTTTGTGATGGGTTCAGTCTCCACCAAGATCGTCATATCCTCGTTCCGGAAAACTGTAGGTCGACCACTTTGGAGCTCATCTTCAAGGCTAATCTCCGGATCGAAATTTTGCAAACCAACGTCAAACAGTGCGTTTAGGCAGCGTTATGGTTCAATTTGAATTCGTAGAGAAATTTTGGCAGAGAATCATATAGTACCGAGCTGAAAAGGGATAAAAAATAAAAATTTGTAAAAAATGGACTCTATTAATCAGTATTTACCACGATACAGTAGAGTGAATATTTATTGAGAACATTTCATTAATATTTTTTGAGAGTCATAATTAGTGAAAATAACTATATCAATAAAAACTCCTAACTTGCATGTTAACAATGAAAGAGTTTGATACACGCAATAAAAATATATAACGCAGTTTTTACTATCTTTCCATTTATTGACCTTGCCATTCATCAGTAAAGTGGTTGGCAAAGTCACTCGATTTAGGTCCCTTAGATTTTCATCAAGTCACTGGAGATTAAAATTCATAAAACTAAACCAGCATTTCTGGATGAATTATATCAATGCATTATTGATGAATGTCGGATCACTACACATAAAATGCATCAAAATGTCTGAAACCGCATTGATCCAAACCTCTATTACTCTTCAGAAGACGGAAAATACCATTATGAACACTTCTTAAAGCAAACATTTGGTAAGTATATTTTAAGAGTGTTGATTGTTGTTCGGTATTCACCTGTTCTTGTATGTGGGTTCAGGTGTGGTTATTATTATTAACATTTCATCATTGGTGACACCGGCTTTATACGCAAGCGCGGAGTTCGGAGGGACAGTCGTGAACAGGCCTTTTCTTCACAATTTTTTTGTGTGCGCATGCGTCAGTATCAGCCATCTTTTTCGTACTGTTTTTTGTAAACAACCATGTTAAAGAGCCCGCATGTTTTAAAAATTAAAATGTAAATTAAAGTTTATTAATTATAAAAAATAGTTTAAAAAATAAAGTAGCAAGTCAAAATAATCAGAAAAAAATGTTTATACTCCATTATAATTATGTTCTCTGTACGAAAAGGAACAACAAAACGGACTGGTAATTAGTCGTATTAGGAAAAGCTAGATGAAGTTCCAGAAATTCACATAAGTTTTCAGTACTTCTTGAACATTTACCACAAAGTAAAC
>WOGO01008434.1:0-10649 GCA_015342085.1 Leptinotarsa defecta
CTGCTCCTAATATTTCTCCCGGAGGATCCAGTCCTCTCTACTCGGGAATACTACTTATAAGGCAGTTCGTAGTTGACAGTTGAAGGTATAAAGTCAGAGGTCATTTCCAAAATGGTGTGACTTCCACTCTGCATTACATTTATTTTGTGCAATTGGCAATGTGTATGCTTATATGCAGTCCATCTAGCCTCTTCCTTCAGAAAAATTTGGAGAGGAGGTAGATCTAGAAGGATCTCCATAGCCGCTGACGGTGTGGTAGTGATGGCACCGCTGATAGCCAGACAAGCCTGTCTCTGTGAGCCAGAGAGTTTCGCTTGAACCGTTTTCTGTAAAGCCTTTTGCTACCACGTAATTGCACCATAAGTGATCATTGGTCTGACAATCATCACATAAATCCAATGGATTTGTTTGGGACCTAAACCCCAAGTTTTCAAGTGAGCGTTCCAGGTGAGTCTTTTATTAAGGACAATATCAAGAAATTTCACCTCCGTTCCAAATGGAATGACCACACCATTGAGGGAAAGTGGCGTTATATCGTCCAATTTTCTTTCCTTGGTGAAGACGAATAATACATTTTGGAACGGGCACACTTGCAGACCGGTTTCGGGCTCATTAGCCACTCATCAGTGCAAAATAGTGGCCATCGTCGACGTAAGGTCAATGATATTCCATAATTGAAAATCGGAATTCTTTCAGAGTATTTCATTCCTCTTCCTAAGTTGGAGCGAATAACAAAATGTCACTCCATCTAGTGGACGAGGTAATAACCAACTGCATATCCGTCCATTCAACCTACTGTGTAGGTATATTCGAGACTGGCTTTAACGTTTAAAGTTCATTTCTTTAGATTTGTTTACTGCCAGTCTTCAAAAATAGCCCACTGACTGATTATAAAGTTTTCCATTATTGTATTCTACTAAGTCTATAGTAATAAATATACAAAAAACTTAGATACGTTACTAATCTGGAAGTATAAATATACTCACCAATATCTATATCTTCCTCGATCGATCTCGCAAAGATAGCTGCTATAGGAAAAAGTCTCAAGTTCTCTTTGATCACTCTCTCTGTATATTTCAGTTCGGCTAAGTCTGACGCAACAGCTGTACGATCGGGACCTAGTATATCAATAACTTCTTCATATACCTTTTGCTGGAAAAGTAAATATACTTTTTAGTTCCATTTTACTGAAAACAATGAAGGCAGTAAAACTGCATTTGCAGCAATGAATCATCTTTATGTACACAGGTGTCATTAATATTTGACACAATAAAATAGAAACTTATACAAAGCTTTCAAAAGTGAATTATATTATGTTTTGAATTGAATTTTATGGAAAACTAAAAGGAATAGTTGTCTGTTAGAATGTCAGAGTTTGGATTTCCATTACAAATAACACTTTTGTAACCTGAGATTAAGGAAACGAACATAGTATTGAAACTGAAGATGGTGATACTGAATATCAGCTCATAATGAAATTTGAGGAACACGTTATATTCAATTTTGGTTTTCCTAATTAAAAACTGATATATTTTCTCTTGTTAACACTATGATCAGTTATGTGACACATGCCATAATCCAATATAATGTATAATCTATATTCAGAATGTAAGAGGTCATTACAATATTCACAAGACGAAAATGCCTTTTTGACTTCACATAGACACTATAAAATAACATCTGATTCAATAACAAAATCGAATCTCTGTGGGAAAACCAAGAAAGTCTAAAAAACACTTCTCATTCAATGTTCTACAGCGACATCATGGATACATTTGATTGATTGCTTCACCACACATTAACCATGGTCTTATTTGACTTGGGGAATTACTTGGTTGGCTCATAGGTGTCCAACCACTGCCCATAAATAAGTTAACATCACATTTGAAATCAACCTGTTACTCAATTAGCAGACAAAATGTGGTATGTAGTAATTACACATTTCAACTTCAGATTAGGAATGAGTCGAATTGCCAGAGTCGGACTTTGAATATGAAATTTGAAACGACAAATCAACCTTGCCTTTAGTTCTCTAAGAATAGTTTCGAATTCAGGTTGGATCAGTAATCGATATATTTATCAATTTTTTTTCATGTAGACTATCATCCTGAAGTGTGTTCCAACAAATTTCATGTTTACAGATTGAAAATCAGGTCAAATTCTTGAATGTATCTTATTTCTGTCTTTTCAAATATCCACTTCCCAATTCCATGCTAGATCTATAACAAACACGATTGAAATATTATTAGGAATGCAGCTAAAAGTTCAGGGTCATATCGTTTTTGTTCAAGGGACAAAAACAAAACTTGTGGGCACGGAATATTATATTGTTAGATACCAAATAATCATAGACCAGTCGTTTTGCTATCAGTGGTATCAAAAATCATGGAGAAAGCCGTAAACCACCATATTCTCAAATATTTGAGAATATGGAACATTTTGAGCGAGCATCAATATGGCTTTCGAAAACAAAGATCAACAGACGACCTTCTATCGTACGTCACCCATAGTTGGAATAACGTAATTAAGAAACATGACGAATCAAAAGCTGTTGCGCTTGTTATTTCCAAGGCCTTTGGCCATGTGTGGCACGAGGGTTTGCTGGTCAAACTTCGATGCTATGGCATGTCGGATCATGTTTGCGCACGGTTCTCCAGCTTCCTGAAAGAATGTTCCTTGTAAGTGGACGTCGATGGATATCTCTAGAATACTTAAACATTAACGCTGGTTTTCCCCAGGGATCCATATTGTCTCCAACCTTCTTTTTATCGTATATCAACGAGTTAGTGGAAAAAACAAGAATCCAATATATTGCTTTGCTGACGACAGCACACTTGTCTCGTTAGTTCATTTGGATTCGAAAACGTCGGCCACGGAAGCACATACCAGAAAATGTTTAAAGCTTCATAAAGCCCAGATAAGACCTTCTTTGGAGTATTGTCTTCATGTATGGAGTTCCGCAATTAAGCATACCCCGAAGCTTCTGGATTCCATCCAGGAAAGTACCATCCGCCTGATACGAACATCACTTGTAATCTTGGTAGTCGAAAAAAGGTTGGAAATTTGTCCATCTTTTAAAAGAGACTTTCACGGGAGGTATTCAAATGACTTGACCGATTTCAGAAATACGCGGCGAACTGTGACTGCTCATAGTTTTGAGGTTCAACTCAGCACACCTCGAACTTCACTATTTAATAACTCTTTCATTTGGAATAAACTTCCTGAGAACACTTTTCCAAATGAATTTAATCTCCTGCAATTCAAATTCAACGTAAATCGCTACTTTCACACAGGCACCGCTCTTGGAGCGGTTTTTTCTGTTGTGCTTGTATTTTATCTTCGATAAAAAAATAGCAACTGTGTTATATAGTAAAAAAATATGATTGCAGTTTAATAATATTGCAAACTTTAACTGACTTCACATATTATTTTACCTGGATATCAGGATACATTCCCAACATTGTGAACAAACAGCAGATTGAAGATGCAGTTGTTTCTGTGCCCTAAAATAAAAGGTATATTGAAAAATATCATCAATTGGATCACATAATTATCATTTGAGATAACTAGTTATTCAAGAAATTTCGACACGCGTTTTGGTGTGGCTATAATTATCAAAAATAGAATTTTTAATGCTGTAAATCAAAAAGATATTGCGTTTTTGTGAAGCTATGTAGTTGAGGCCTCACAATAAAGTGTTTCTTGAATAAACAAATTTCCTTCATTGCTGGGCTCGCTATGTGGAGATCTAGAAATGGTTTTTCAATATCATTTCTTAATGAAGTGATTGAAACATATGCGGAAGTAATCATTTGCGGAGGCCTGTATATAGATAGTTTCATAGAGTCAGTGAGATGTCTCCCAGGTCACTGGGAGACATCACCTTTTTATCAGCAGGTGTAGGCCAAGATTCGCCGAACACACACTCTCTCATTGACAATAACTCCGGGCACTCGCATAGGACATGCCTGACAGTCTCATCTTCCTGTTTACACATCCTGCATAGAGGTGTGATCACTAGCTCCATATTATGTAGGTGTTTCCTAAGTTGACAGTCAGAAATCCTACTGTTAAGCGTAGATTTTTCCTGGTCATCGCCAGATATTTCTTTGGCGCCAGCTTCCCAGGGTCGCCCAAAGTGATCCTGGCAAGATTACATTCTTTGATTCCATCCCATCTCTTCAAGGATTGAGCATGGGTGTAACATATTTGGCTAGTTCTGCAATTGTCGGAGTCATCAGGCCGTAGGTGCCACTGGGTCCTGAAATTCTTAGTCCAGCCGCTTCTTTGGCTAAAGAATCGGCAAAGCGATTACCTTTACTCCTATCATGTCCTTTAACCTACATTAGGATAATGTTATTGGATTTTTCAGAGGTTCAACCATCATGGTTTGCTGTCCGATGACAAACTTTTTGGCATCGTAAAACGTATTTATGCCTTGTCAGGTAACTGTACTTGTATCTGTACTTGTACCTGTACTTGTACCTGTACTTGTACCTGTACTTGTACCTGTACTTGTACCTGTACTTGTACCTGTACTTGTAACTGTACTTGTACCTGTACTTGTACCTTTACTTGAACCTGGAACATTAACAATCTTGCCGCCTGTCGTCATTCTGTTCGTTATTCTCGAATTCCTTAAAATGGGGTTCCGTACTCGATTGAGGTTCACCGCTTTTCTTTTCTGTTGAAATTCTCTGTGTGTTTATGGATCTCTATTGCCGCAATAATGGATTACCAATGGGATTGCCATTAGGTAGTAATCAGAAATGATTTAGACCAGAAGAAATGTTTTCCATCCCGTCGCAATGGATGATATTTCACAATCAATTTTATGGCATCTACATCCATATCAAAATTTCATTTGTGAAAACTTCATTGTTCAATTAGCCAATTAACCAAAGTATCATCTTTTGGGTTTGATATTCTTCTGAAATTATAATGGATACATCAACTCACTGCTGCCAACATTATATCGACTTCTTCTCTCAATTCCAGTTCTGTGAAAACCGAATTCTTCAGAATCAAGTCCAAAAAGGCCAATCGTTTGTATACAGGTTCTGAAAAATTTAAAGATTCATTAGATGAAATTCTTGACAATGTTTCAAATGAAAATACGATCCAGTTTGTTCTCTTTATATACAGGGTATTTCAAATTCATAAATAGTAAGAGATAAAGAGGTGGTTAAATCGTAGCAGAGTTGCATATTTCTGAGTATTATCGAATGATACCAAAACACTTCGGTTCCGGAGACATACGAGACAAACCAGAAATTTACAACACTCTTTACTGGTCAGTAACCAACTCTTCAAACCTCAATCCCCATACATATATTTGAATTTGTTAGCCATTCATTACCTAATAGAAAAATCATAGTACCTTCTTCAATCTCAGCATCTGTACAAGATTGCTTGAATTCCACGTCCTTCTTGTATTTAGCTATCTTCTTGGAAACAACCTGAAACAACTTTTGTTAACAATACTTTATCAGATGTGTGAAGTCCTTGAACTGGTTTTCAACTCACAGAGCCAGTTATATCGTGAATAACTTGCATACATCTGTCGAGTATCTTTCCAGAAGGAGAAAAATTCCATAATAGATCTAGATGGTACCATACTCTGAAAATCCTGTAAGTCAACATCTCCATAGCCCTGGAAAATCGCAGTATTTTGTCATTGAATAATATCATTCGTATTCAATGAAGACGAAATGAAAAGAAGAGGAAGGTATGAAAAGGGAGAGGATGGGAAAGGGGAGGGGACGTAGAATTGATAGGGATAGGAATGGGTATGGGGGTAAAGGGGAAGGAAGGGAAAGAAAGTGGAAAGTAGAAAAGGATTGGTGAGGAAAAGAGAGAATGGAAAAGGAAGGGATTGAAATTAAAATAAAAAACAAAGCGAAGGACCGGAGAAAAAAAATAAAGGAACAAAAGGATAGTACAGAAAAGAAAAAAGAAGGAATGGAGAGGAAAGAGGAGGGACAGATATTGAATGGAACGAAAAAATAGTTATTTATTATACAAGGGAAAAAAGTATTAGCTCGAGGTTGTATGGAGACAAAAAACCGACAGCTAAAATCTAATATTTTTCCCGTGTATAATACACATTTTTTGTCTGTGACGGGAAAAACGACAATTCAATATTGAAAAAAACATATTATTACAACCAATCAATAGAAAATCAAATATCTGTCAATTTAATTCTGTGACCAAATTGAACGCCAGAACCACAGTGAACAATGACTGCATGAATATTATAATAGTGGTCTGCTAGGTTGTTCATCTATTTCGAAACTTCCAAAGAGTTTCTTGCTTCCGTTAGAGTTGAGTCTTGTTTGAAAATCATCAGTGTTATTATTAGATTGACTGGTGCCTCAGCTATCTTGTTTCCTTATAACAGTCACTTAGTTTGGCGCATGTTTGACAATATAGTCGATCATCACCTGTTAAAAATTCCATTTTCAGATGATTCAACAATAAGCTTTGCACGGACTGGTAATTAGTCGTATTAGGAAAAGCTAGATGAAGTTCCAGAAATTCACATAAGTTTTCAGTACTTCTTGAACATTTACCACAAAGTAAACAAGTGAGAATTTTTCCAGCAAAAGATTTACAAACACAAGACGAGATGGGTTGTACGGAATCATTCAGTCCAGAGCGGCTGGGAGTATTGTAAAAATAATATTTCACAAAAGCCGAACATACCCAAGTGACAGTGTCATAGGCACACAGGTCCCTGACATAAGGCAATTATTCTGCATGAGTATTTTAAATGATATTCAAAAAGAAAATATTCAGATAACTTTTGCTGAACACTCTTACTACACAAGAAACAGGAATAATCCATAATAAGAAGTTTCAAGAAAAAAGTTGAAAAATGGATATTGCCCACCGAAAGATCATTTTTCCATGAACTGGTTGATAAAATAATACATTTTTTTAACGAAATTCCCCTCTCTTTAACCTTCCCCTATAAAACCCTAATAAAAAGATCTGGAAATTGAAGAGTTTAATTTCAATTACTGAAAAAAAAATTGGAGTCATACATCATCATAGTAAAGGTGAAATATGTTCAAATTCCCTATAAAAAAAATTCGATAATTGTCCATCAGTATGGGTTGAAATGAGTATTTTTGAAAATCAACTGTCGTTCTCGACAATTCTAAAGTATTCAAATTTGTGCGAATTGAAGATTAACGAATTCTCACCTGTTAATGTGATTTCTATCTCTAAATCATGAATGGAAAACTGAAGGGAAATGAAAGTACACTGTGAATAATATTTACGACATTTTTGGATGGTAAGTACAAATAATTGCATGAAAATTCTATTGATTTTCAACTCCTCGATTCATTTTACATATTTGATGTAGAGCAGCCAATATTCGGTAAAATATCATCACCTGTGCAAAATGAATCATTTCATCGTAGCCTTCGATGCATATGCGAAAATGTAACATTTTATAGCCCAGCGAACATTCGATTCTGGCTCGGTCCGACAATTCCACACCTCGTCGAGCACTGTCAAAGCCTCGAAAGCTGTCTTTTGATATTTCACCAGGAACAGAATATATAGTTTATAACCCGGTTGCCGTTGGCATTCATCCCCTCGTATCGATCAGACACTCGATGATAGATAGGGATAGGAATGTCAAATGTATCGTGAAATTCCGTGGTTTTCGACATTGTTAAGCTCACAGTCAACACGAATTCAGGAGAGTGCATCCCGCGGCGATATAGCCAACTTCCCAGTCCTTGTGAAGCAGCGATTTGGTTTTCGATTATAAAGCAGGTCAGTGAAAAAAAAGACCAATGATAAAATTTGTTGAACAGGAAGAAATTAATAACAACATAAAAATGATTGATTGAAGAATATAAATTTTCACGGTCGGAGATAAGTGTGTGAAAGCTATTTTCCGAATCGAATAATTCATCCTTGAAGTTTTTTCCAAGGAGGTATGAAGCGGCCTTGGAATGTTGAGAGTTTGCTTGCAAACACTTGAAGAAAACAAGTGTTGCCGCAAACTTAAAAACTCCCTAGGAGGGAGAAGATGGGGGGTCCTTAAGGACATCCCTCTTCTCCCGGGATCGAGGGATGTGTAGGCTCAGATGATGAGGTGAGGACACCTGCTGTCTCTGAGTTGCCTGCTGATTTTTTGGATCTCTTTGACGAGACGATTTTCGCCTTCGCTTTCAAAAAGCCACGTCCAGCCTTTTTTCCCGGTTTACTCGATGAGATGTTGGCCGTCTTCGTCTCCTGAGAAACACCTGTTTTCCCGGCCTTGGGCTGGGTGTGAGCCGGTGGTTTTCCCCTATGTTTGGTTGGAGGTTTGGTTGAACTCCTCCCCATAGGTGGATTTCCACACGGTCCCGCCTTATTTACTCTAACGGGTGCTCTAGTGTGACTCGTTTGAGTAGTTTCCTGCTGGGAGGGTGCCCGGGTTTTAGAGTGGAATAAGACCTGCCCAAAACCAAAATGTGTTCTGAAACCCGTCCTCGCCAGCACGTCCAATGAGGGTATTGCAACAGTTACGCGGTAATACTGTTTAGGCTTATTAGTATTTGGATTAGCGAGATGCTTCTGTACTGATGTCAATTGTGGAAGCTTGATCTCTTCTATGATATAGGAGAATAAATCCTCCGATTCTGTAAATAAATTTGAAAGTTTTTTTTTCAATATTGCATCGAATATCTTGAAAGTGCATTATTACGTTCTCAATATAGCCAACAGCTGTTATTGAGTCACAAAGAGGTGACTGCAGGACTTTTCATAGTGTTAATGTTGCCGCAGATATCTTCGCCAAAAAACAGAGTGATACCACGAATTCGCTGGCAAGAGCAGATCTCAGGAAAGAAGAACCTTTGGTTGAGGTTTCCATATCCGGGTCTCTGCTGAATTGTTCTAAAGTCTCAATAATAGATTTGAAAACTTATTTAACTTGTATTATAGTGGTTTATCTTCCTTTGTTTAATTTTGAATTCGTGATCTTCAAATTTTGCCCTTCAACTATGCATCAAATCAGGGTCTACATCGTTACCATAAGAAATAAGCCTTCTCGTATGATATCAATTGTTATCCATGATTTGCATATGTTTTGTGTGTGTTTAATATTTTTGATAGGGCACAACTTCGAAGCACCATGGAATATGGTCAACAAAATAAGAAAAACAAGTTGTCTCATGAATATGAATTTCCATGAAACTGAATTATTTGGAATCCCTGTAAATTCATAAACACAAGCATTCGGGATGTAACCTACTAAATGACCAAATTGACCTGGTGTACATACGCTCGTCACACGTAGACGAAATTCAGGTAATAAAGTCATCAAGAACCTTGTATTTTGTTAATCAATTCAGTTTATTGTATTTGTTTGAAAATGTCCTTCCAAAATTTCAAATTTTATTATTTCAGATTATAATGCCTCCATATGGGCATACTTAATATTTGCTTATATCTCAAGGGAAATATTGCAAATATTGGAGAAACTGCAGTAATGTTAGTTACAAAAAATACAAGTGGTATTGAAACATAAGGAGTTTTAATTTTCATTTTTCAGAATATGCAGTTTATTGCATCAACGAAAAACATGATCGATTCAAGCGAATTTGAATAAGAAAAAAAACAGTAAAGAAGAATCTTACAAATCAATTGCCGAAAGAATAAGAAATACTTCCAGACAGATCTCATTATTCCATTGAATTAGGGAGATTATAGATTTATTGTTAGAATGTAATCAATGACGGGTAACTTCAGGAGTGAACGTGGTACAATAAAGAGAAAATCAACTCGTCAGAAGTTATTTCTAGATTCTAGAATATATAATATAATTCTGATTCTGACATGAAAGATAAACTATTCGAATACATCATTTTTTAATTTCTGAAATGTAGAATGGTTAAAAAAATATATGAAAGTCAAAATCTTCTTGAATTCTTCCACCAGGTTCGATAACAGGTAGTGCCCATGAAATGTTAGTATGAAACTGCCCGCAATTGAATAACAAATATTTGATAGAATCAACTATAATTAGCTGGATTATCGAAACGCATCCAAAATTATTTCAGATCGTTAGAAAAAGTTGGTACACAAATAATAAAGGTGTTTGAAGTTACTGATAATAATGATAATGCCTTTATATGGGAATGCCTTTTTGCTCATATCTCAAGAAAAATATTGAAATATTGAAGATTTGCTGCCAATGTCTTCTGATGATGTTGGTAGCAAATGTCTACTGAAAATGGGCGTCAAATCGAGAATAATTATAATAAGAGTATGAATATAAGGAATTTGAGATAAATCAATGAACTGACAGAACTGAAACGATATATAAAGCTTCCTGCATTTTCTTGTGCTTCCTTCAGTAGACAGTGCTGATAGCTCGACATTGAACATAATTTCTAATCACTTTTTATCACTGGAATATCATTCTGGTAATCTTGTAGTGGCATCTTGAATATATTTGGAATTTAAAGAAGGGTGATAAGAACTATGTTGAAATTGAAGTATCGCCAATCTTATCAGGGCAAATTCAAAGATGAATATATAATGACAATATACAGTGTCACCGATAAAGTCCGCATCAAATGGGAAACTTTTTTATTTATCGTTTTATGTGAAATTTGATTTTGGCAGTAGATTTTGCTTAA
>WOGO01008435.1:0-10649 GCA_015342085.1 Leptinotarsa defecta
GATAACTACCCGTGAAAACTATCCATGGGTAGTTATCAGTGTAATGATGGTTTCATTGGTTATTTCGACACACATGACTAGAAATAGACAAATTTGATAGGATAATTTTTTTGGCAAAAAATGTTCCCATCAATTCAGTTTTACAATTTTCAAAATTATGACTATTCCACTAGACTAGTTTAAACAGGTTTTGGTTTATCACTATCGAAAATTTCATCGAAATTAATTGTGGCGGAGCGGCTAAATTGGCGAATTAGTGATATTTGATACACTCACATGTTATAGACAACGAATGAAAGGTTTTGGTGGAAAGAATACGAAAAATAATATGAGATTACTCTGAATCCAATATTGCGGGACGTCCAAAATGGCGAACAGCGTTTAAATATCGCAATGGAACATCGAAGAATTTTCGGTGAAGTTCTTTGTTGCTTCTCGAGCGACAGGCACAAACCACTAGTTTGTGGCGACAGGGAACATTGGGCATTAACTCATAGAGATATAAAATTATGGTTGAATCATTCTGAGAGAAAAATCTTGGTCGGCAGAATATCATGAAAAATCACAGTAGTAAACTATCATTCAAAAGTGATGGGGGATAGGGGTGTAACTATTTTGCAGGTCTGCAAATTGTTCTCAATAGACATCGCTCTCGTAATTTTGTAGAATTCTTGCAGGTCGGATCTCCCATGCATGAATTTCGCCAAAAAAATTCAATCCTTCACCCTTTGTATGAAAAAAATTTCACATTTCTCATAAAATTGAAAATAAACCTTGAAGGTCACCAGAAATTTTTGCAGGTCGGGTCTATCAGATATGAATCTCGACCAGATTATTCATTTTCGACAAATAAAATTTCCAATACCCACCCAAAAGTTTCAGAATTCTCAAAAAATTTAAAATACATGTTACAGGTCGTCAGAAATTCCTGCAGTAAATCAACTGAAGAAAAATGGTAAAGAAGCATAATCATTACAGTAATACAAAATAAAATAAGAACCACACAGGTAATCCAAGACGGCGTTCTATAAATGGCTGCAGTAAAAAACCTTGAGAAAAATCTTACAGCACTATCTTAAAGAGTATCTACGTTAATGAAGTTATATAATCTGTAATAAATGAGAACGTATATGGAGATTCTGTTGAATCTCTCCTACAACTACCACATCGAAGCACTGTTCAAGGCATCATTGATTACAAACCACTCGTATGATAAATACTGATTCAGGGCTTGAATCGGGATGAAAAACCACTGCACGCAAATCATAGTGGTGATCATTCAGGACAATATTTTTGTCAATGTAAATATTCCTCGTAACTTAAAGAAACAAAGTATTTCAACTTCAAAGTTTAAACTGCCACAGTCTGCCAATTTACTATATTTTTATAATCATGCTGATAATTACCATGGCAGTCAAAATTTTAGACTCCATACAATAATCTCAACACTTTTACATTCACTGGCTCATGAACTTCCGGCACGGAAATTTGACATGTTCCATAGGACTCTTTCTAGGTACCACATCCACCAAAACTCATAACTGACATCACCTTATTGTTTATATTATTTTTTTTTTGTTACGAATGAATCTTTTTATTTTTTATATACCGGATTTAAAAAAATCTGTTCCAAGACTCACCACAAAAAAAAGTAGAATATATACTTCTCGGGGAATATGCAAGACTTAATCTGTATCTCAACAGAATCTTCAATAAACCCAGACAAGCATATCAAGTTTACAAATATAGATGACAAACCACTTACTCTAAGTAGTTGGTGATATAGATTGCACTGCCAATTTAACGCACTTATGAAATTTATATTAATCTGTGGTATTTGTAGAAGACTAGCCTTCTACAAGAAAAGTCGAGCAATTTGTAGAGCAGTCTGCTGCAGTTACTACTGTCATACATTGCTCCAATCTCTTTTTTGGTAGAGTTCATTGATGATTCGGATACATTTAATATGGTATTTTTGTAATCCAATGTCCATAACCTGTAATATTGTTTAAAACTCATATATTTTATAAATATAAATTCACAATGATTCAATTCATAAGGTTTCAACCATACTCAGATGATGAAGGATTCCAACAGTTTTTGTGAAAGGCAAAATAAATGTTTTTTTTTTAACCATGAGTTTTTGCATTATAAATAGTCTGAGTATACTCTCAATCTACAAAATTTCAATGTAAATTTCTCAAAAAAATAAATAAAACAATTTGAATATAATAAAAATATATTTTGAATATTTTCAATTTTTTTGGTGCTTCAATTCCAATATTTATGTTGGTCTACCTGATAACAAAGACGGAATTTTTTTCTACTATATGGGTGCCATCTGACTTGTCGGTTTCTCCCAAGTCACTGAGAAACACTGAAGCCTCATGGGTTTCTTGAGTTTTCCTCCCATCTTTTCTATGACATCCATTCCAACAATATTGTGCCCTGTACTAGTTTATACTTCATTATAGATCATTTGTAGACTCTCATATAACAGTCTTCACATCCACTATGCAAACTCTTTCGTCGCGTCATGGATAAACCTAATTTCCACAATTTCCTGGGTATTTTTATCTTTTTTTTTACAGCAGTTTCCATCATTTGTTCAATTTGTACTCTTTGTCAAACTAGAGAAACATTCTTCCAATAAACCTTTTCGAAAGCATTCCAATATTTTTTTGTGATTTCAACCATTCTGTTCTGTTCTATCAGATCCTTATAAAACTATTCAGTGGTACTCTCTCGACGAGCGTTTCGTCACTCAAATTTGAGTTCTACTTCCATGTACCTGATGGAGCCTGAAACAGTTATCTTCAAAATTAAAAGGGGTATATTTTTAGGAGAGATTAGTTTTTGGAGAAAAACTTTTTGGTTTCCATTTCTCTATCTTCATACAAAAATTGTGGGGAACTTCCAACGGAAGAAAGTGATTGAGTTCATGCATAGAAGTTACTTTCAAATACAAACTGAAAGAAATCCGAAACAACTACTTTCACATGTACATTGAAATACACGAAAAAATGTTTTTATCAAAACAACTACTTTCATATGAACATTGAACTATGCGAAAATTACTTTTTCCTATTCAGTTTGTATTTCAAACATTCGTTATGGAATTGAATCAGATATAATTCATAGGAACGCAACAAAATATATGAAAAAGTTATGTAATAAAGTTTTACTTACATGGAACACTATCATCCTCAATGACAGACTACTAAGTTTCAGAATGAGACACTCGTCTTATTACCTTATCAGCACTGTTCTGGATAATAGTAAAAGACGAAGCACTCATTTAAGTAATTATATTTTGACTTTGTCACAGATGAGACAAATCTACTCATTAATTTGCTTCTGATAAGTTTTGTTTCTTTATCATTTTTTTTAATTGTTTATACTTCAATTTTGTTATATTCCGAGCACTATAAATTATTCTCATAGAAACTGTTGCCAAATTGAATCTGTTTCTGTTTTAAAATACGGTGTTCCATGTAAGTGAAATTTTATATGGTAACTGTTGTTTAGCATTCCTTAACTGAAATCCAAACTGAATAGGAAAGTTATTTGCATATAATTCAATGTTCATATGAAAATAGTTGTTTCTTTTGTGTAATTCAATGTTCGTGTGAAAGTAATTATTTCAAAAGTACTTTTTCTTTCATGTAATTCAATATTCTTTTGGGGGTAGTTGTTTCGGGAGGGCTTTTTCTTTCTGTTTGTATCTGAAAGAATCTTCTTTGCCTGGATTACACATCTTTATAAAGTTCATTTTGAACTCAATTGCATTCTTCCTCCCTTGCTTTGGAAGTTCCCCAAGTTTCCAAGCAGTGGAAGCTAAAAATCTTAACTTCAACTTTTTCGAATATAGGAAAAGAAATAGGTACAGAATTACCATTTCATTTGGGAGGTATTGATGGATTGATTGGGGTTTTTATAAAGACTCTTTAAATTTTTCCCAAGAAACAGGGAAATTCAATCTTTACAAAAAATGTATGAAAATAAAAACATAAAAATACTACAAATGCAGAGAAACAACTTTAAAAATTATTCATTTATTTAATTCATTTCAGTCATAATATGAGAAAAAAATCTAAGTAAATCAGAGATAATTCGAATGAAATGAGAATCCTTTCAAGTCTGAACTGCAGTATTATTCCAAAGTAAGATGGCATGCAGTGTGACAACAAAGGTCACAATTTATTATGAGATTTCTTTATTAATGGCTTTATTTGAAATTTTACTTTAGCATTAATTTCTATTTCAATCAAGATTGAAAATGAAGTTTTGCTAAATACAATTTTTAGCCCTTATGGATCAAGTGTATATAAATAATATATTAGTGTACTATATTGTTTCAGTGAGTCAAATCCTATTGCTAAATCCAAAGGCGAATCGAAATTAAAGAAAGGCAACACTGTTGCCTCGACTCGACTTTTTTCATTATATTTCAACTTATTTTCAATTTTTTTTTTGACATTTCAACTTTGTCCTCAAGATCTGGTTTTTTCATTTGAGAAAAACATTGTGTTTTCAATTCAACATTCTCATACATTTGAGAAAGCAAAATTCTTCAACAAGTAAAAAATATCAATAAAAATAAGTTCCTTGCGCTTCTGTATATTGGAGTTATTACAGTAAGTGTACAAAAGGTAAAAGTAATCCAGTCAGATTGTCTAGAATGAACCATTTTCAAAATTAAACGTTTTATGTGGTTGCTTATTTTATGATTTAGTTTTTTCATTATTGGTTATTTTTCATCTCTACCAAACTAGGAACTGATGTTAGGTTTACGAATACAGCCATTAATAAGAAATACCTCTCATAATGCAGACTTTTCTGGTCACGCTGCAGATTAAAAAAGGCATACCAATGAGATCAGAGTTTCCGCATATCTTCTGAGAAAGCAGATAAAATTTGAGAGACCAAAGTTAAGCAGTATTTCTGAAGAAATCCACAATTCAGAACTTCAAAATGATTTATATTTTATTATCCAAGGAAATTGTCCCTGGAAGAATTCCTATAATGGTTGTATCACAGATAATCAAAACATTCATTACACAATGTTTCCACAGAAAAAATACAATTCTCAAAATCATGAAAAATAAACAGTTCATTGAGACATTGAGTAACCAGCATAAGCCTGTTCAGAGATGAAACGAGACTTATAAGGGTGATTATAAAAATATATTAAAATAATAATAAATACACACAATACAAGTGTATATATAAACTCACATGAAAAAGTAGAAAGTCAAATATGGAAAAGTTTTCAAGATGAATATAATGAAGATCTAGCAGTCAAAAACAATCATCAAGTCTGATGACATCCTCTTTGGATCCTTTGAATATACATTTCAAATAACAGTTTATTAATGTTGAAGTAATGTGGATTCTGATTCTCGTTCAGACCTGGAGAATATTGAGGATGATATTGAGGCATGTTGAAATTTTGTCTAGGTTCTATTGTTGGTCCAGACCCTGGCAAACTAGTTCCATAACCTGGTGGTCCTGGACCCCATTCAACAGGATTTGAAGGTGTATTTTCCAATAACATTGGGTTATTGATGTGAAGATTATTTATTCTTTTTGACAAAGGCATAAATTCAACTTCCTCTTCTAGATGATGTCGTCCTCGTTTCCTGCAGTGTAAGATACAATTTAATTAGTTGACTCAAAATTACTGCCTTATGAAAATGATAAATTAAAAAAGTGTACTATAGAAAAACAATACTAACCTAATTTGCGCCATCACTAATTTTATATCAGTTTCACTCTTGTCAATAATGGAGAGATTTAGGAAAATTATTCAGAAGTTTAAAGAAATATTTTGCCATTAAACACTGACAGAGGTATTAAGTTTATACGAATAGTAGTAGTTACTTATCACTTGTCATCTTGTCAATAATTATTGAGTATAATAAATGAGTTTTATATATACATTCAGTGTAGCCAACTGGATGAACTATAAAGTCGCTACAAATGAACCAAAATTCCCCTACACTGCTTCATATTCCGCAACGCTTGTATATTTGACGGAATCAATTCGCGCATGTGCCCTGTCCAAAATTAAACACCACAGAACTTACAGTTTGTATTTTGTGTACCGGTCAGATATCACGAAACTGAACTGTCACTAGTATCAGGAATCAGGCTCATGCTAATTTTCAACCGCGCAACTCAGTAGATGGTACCTAATTTTCAAAATTTACAGTAGTTGATTTTTGAAAGCTATCGTCTCGACTGAATATTTCTTAGCTTGAAATAATGATTTTGAAAACTAAAAATAAATATCAATTTGTTTACGTACGTATAGTCACCCTTAGCTCTTGAACGATTAGCGATAGATTTAATCCATCCTTTCAAGTTAGAATCAGACAACCAATCTTGAGAAAAAGTTTGTTTGTGAGACTTTTAGTATATTTTTTGAACATGTCTCGTTTTCGTCAATTTCAACTGCGGTAGCTCTTTCTTCGAGTTACAATCAGATGAACTATCTTTCATTTCCACTGTAATTTGTTCCATATAATCTATATTACTCGAGACAGTCGAGACTTTTAGTTTCAAGATATTGGAGGTTGTATGGTTCATGATATGAATGAAAATATTCAAAAATATTCATCTTCTCGATCATCATGTATTGATCTCAGCTACTAAGACTATAATATATTGGCTGTGAAGTGTGAATTCAATTATTTAAGTGTCAACTGTCAGCTTCGAGTGCTGTCCAGTGTCTCTTCAATTTTTTTCAATATTGGTTATTTGTGGAAAATTCCGTTACTTTATGTCCAAATCCGCTACGCCGCTACCGTCGAGTGAATTCCGCCACAGTAGCGGAATTTCGCTACGGTTGGCAACTCTGTATACATTCGTGACGAGTTCACAGACACAGAACACGTTTAATGGATTTTCGATTTCAGGTTATGGATTGGATTAGAGGGGATCTTAGACAAGAGAAGGGTCTAAGGAGTGGAGCAATGCTGTCAACGTTATGTTGATATGTTTGAACCTCAACAGTCTTGCTAGGTTTCAAGATGACCAATCCATACTGTAGAAAAGTAAACAATTATAAATAATATGTCTATATTGAAATATCTATGATTCAGACTGAACATATAAACGTCTTATTCTGTGTGTTTGATCCTCACAAGGAGTATTTTCACAATGTTTCGGAAGGGTCTTATATGTCATCTTCTGGTTTTGTTTGATGGAGTTCAAAACTAGACTGATTAACTCGAACTCTGTTTCTTAATTTTCAAAGGGGGTTTAAAGGGGGGTGCAAAGTTTATTGTTGAATCATCTGAAAATGGAATTTTTAACAGTTGATGATCGACTGTATTGCCAAACATGCGCCAAACTAACTGACTGTTATAAGGAAAAAAGTATACTGAGGCACCAGTCAGTCTAATAATAACACTGATGAGTTTCAAACAAGACTCGACCTCTGACAGAAGCAAGAAACTCTTTCGAAGGTTCGAAATAGATGAACATTTCAATCTAGCAGACCACTATTATAATATTTATGCAGTCATTGTTCACTATGATTCTGGCGTTGAATTTGGTTATTATTACGCATTGGTCAAAGACGAAACAGACTGTGGTTCAAGTTTGATGATAGACATGTCACGAAGTGTTCTGGCGATGTATTGAATCTATTGGAGCCTCTGGAGACACCCTACATTTTATTTTATGAGAGAGAGAGAGAGAGAGAGAGAGAGAGAGAGAGGACATTGGCAAATCAAGATCTTCAGACGAGGTGGTGCTGCAGGTTTTTCCGGGTTATCCTGCAGCTGAAAAAGCAAATGCGCTACTGGAATCAATGAAGTCACGGAGCGCCAATTAATTTTTATTGTTGTTCTTATTTTACCGATATCACCATATCAAGTACTTTTTTCATTTTTTGTCTACCGCCTGCTCGGTACCGACGATGGCCAACAGGCTGAAACAAATGTTTACCAGTGGCTCTTAAATTGAAATCAATAAGGAAATGATCATAATGGTGCCATAAGAAACTCTAGTTATACATTCTCAATATTCGTTGTCTCATTTATTCACTAATATATGTTTACATACATGTACGAGTCAGCTATTTTTAGATTCTCTTATATTTATCCTTCAGTATGATTTTCAGTATGATTTTCAATCATTCGGTGATCACAAGATTCGAGAACACCAGAACATTTGCGAATTGAAATTTATAATTGATGAGGAGAAGTAGGGTTATTATTGTTAAAAAATAGAAGATAGGGGTTCACAAGTGTGTACTGCTTCTAGCAATGGAAAACAATATGAATCGTATGTTTCATATTATCTGACAACACTGTCCTTCCGTCCTATCATTTGTCATATCTGCTTTTTCGTTTATAAAAATTAAAATGTCTTAATGGAAATGCTTTGTGTGTTTGGTGCTTGTTTTCTGAGTAATATTGACAGTATTCAGTACTTAATATTGTTAATACATTAAATGACAAAGTATCGACGTCTTATTACATATTTCTAGTCGCAGTTTGTGATTTGTTACGATAATTCATTTTGAAATTGCTCTAACCTCAGTTCTTGGTACAGTTTTTTCGAAATGGCGCTAAAAATGTGGATTGTGGACGTTTTTAACGTTGACGAAGACAACCAAACACTACCAAAATATAACAGAAAAGTGAAATTGAGGGCGGACTATGATCCTCAAGGAATTAGCATAAGAATTTTAGACATTGACGAGTGTAACCAGCTTCTCGAGTTCCCCGTAGATTCAAGTACAGAATGTTGTCGTGTGGGCTCTTCTTCTTATATATTTACTATTGACAATGATACATTATTAGTGAAATTTAGTAATAAAGATGAAGCTAGACAGTTCACAGTAGCAATAACAAAAGTAAAATCTGGTAAGGATGCCTCTGTATTTTCTGTTCGAACTGAAGATTCTTCAGCAACCCAGTACTTCCAGTTTTATGGATATCTTTCTCAACAACAAAATATGCTTCAAGATTTTGTGAGAACTTACACTTATCAAAGAGCAATATTATGTAACTTAGACGATTTCAAAGACAAAATAGTGTTAGACGTAGGAGCAGGATCAGGCATTTTATCATTTTTCGCCGCACAGGCAGGAGCGAAACGAATTTATGCTGTAGAAGCTTCAACAATGGCACATTATGCGCAAAAGTTAGTTGAAGCCAATCATCTATCCAGTTCCATCAAGGTTATTCCAGGTAAAATTGAAGAAATTGAATTACCTGAAAAAGTGGATATCATAATATCTGAACCAATGGGTTATATGCTGTACAATGAGCGAATGTTGGAGTCTTATTTGAATGCCAAAAGATGGCTTGTTCCTGGAGGTAAAATGTATCCTTCCAGAGGTGACTTACATATAGCTCCTTTTACAGATGATGCTCTGTATATGGAGCAATATAGCAAAGCAAATTTCTGGTTCCAAACTTGTTTTCATGGAGTTAATTTATCAGCCCTTCAAAACTGTGCTGTGAAAGAATATTTCAGACAACCTATTGTAGACACATTTGACGTTAGAATTTGTATGAGTAAATCTCTAAGGCATGTTGTAGACTTTTTAGAGGCAGAAGAAACTGATCTTCACACAATTGATGTACCATTAGAGTTTCATATTTTAGAGTCTGGTACATGCCACGGGCTAGCATTTTGGTTTGATGTTGCATTTACTGGATCACAGCAAACAATTTGGTTGAGTACAGCACCTACAGAACCTTTGACCCATTGGTATCAGGTGAGATGTTTGTTAGAACAGCCACTTTTGTTGAAACAGGGACAAGTATTGACAGGCAGGGTACTGCTTTTAGCAAATAAAAGACAAAGTTATGATGTTACAATTGAGTTGAATGTGGAAGGTACTACCCAGACTTCAAAAAATACTTTGGATTTGAAGAATCCCTACTTTAGGTATACTGGAGCACCAGTACAACCACCTCCAGGTAAATAAAACCTTTTTATTTTGTAATATAATAATCTTTCGTTCTTACAAACTGCAAATGAATCTACTGCTATTTATTTTTATATGTTGAAATAATTAATAAAAAAATAAAACAAAAAATACTAAGAATAAGTAACTTTCTACATATGTGTTTCTCTCGTTTCTTTTTTATATAATTATGAAAAAATATTTGTATTTTCAGTAATTGTGTTGAGCTAATGAATGGAATAAATGAGTTTGAATTTCACTAGTTCGGACTTCCATTGTCTACTATATAAAATGATTTGAAATCCCTGAAACAACTCTCACGTTCAAGATCAGTTTGTATTTATTCTTCTCTTAAATATATAAATGTGCATCTACCTATAGCTTGAGTATCAAACTCATTTATTTGTTTGAAGGTGATTGACAATGTTTCATGATGAATTTCACTAGTTCGGACTTCCATTGTCCAACAACTAAAAAAGAATAATTAAAAGTGAATAGCTGAAAATAACAATTATATTAAGCAAAATAAACCTGAAATGATATAATAGTGAAATAAACTACAAGTAAAATAGAACAATTGAATAAATAAAAACAAAATAAAAATAAAGGAATGAAAAATGAAAATAAAAATAAAAAGTGTAGAGATTCCAAGTCACGTTAGTTCACGACGTTTCGATTGTTAGTATCTACAATCGTCTTCGGGTGATGACTGGACTGA
>WOGO01008436.1:0-10649 GCA_015342085.1 Leptinotarsa defecta
ATCTTGGACCTCTTTTATTTTTTATTTTCAATAATGACTTGCAACCTCTTTGAATATTCCTACCCTACTATTTGCAGACAACCTGAAGCTATATTATAAAATCGACGATATTACTGACTGCCAACGTGTACAACATGAATTAGATATAATCAAACTTTAGTGTAATGATAATCGCCTACAACTGACCGTATCCAAATATGAAATAATATCATTTACAACAAAAAAGCGAACTTTAATGTACGATTATTCAACCAACAAATCTACAATCAACCGCGTACATGAGATAAAAGATCTTGGTATAACATACGACAGGTAAATTAACATTTACAACACATATAAGGTATATGACTGCTGATGCGAATAGGATGCTTGGATTCATTTACAGAAATGGCAAAAACTTCAAAAGTATTGCCACCTTAAAATTACTATATTTTGCGTATGCCAGATCTAAGTTAGAGTGTGGCTCTTTGTTATGGAATCCGGTTTAAGACTACCAAAAAACATCAATTGAGAGCGTGCAATGCAAGTTCCTCGAATACTTATGTCTAAAAGTAGATGGTCAATACCCCACGAGAGGCATCGATCATAACATATTGTTGACACGATTCGATATGACATCTTTGGAAAATAGGAGAGTTATCCTTGGTATAAAATTCCTGCATAAATTACTCAACAACAATATTGATAGTACGGTTCTTTTACCCGAGATCAATTTCTTAGTACCAAGAAGTGAAGGTCGACACAATCTGAAATTCTATTGCGAATCATCACGCACAAATATTATGCTACGATCACCATTGAATTTTATGTGCAGTAGCTTTGATAAAATCTGTGAACACTGCGATATTCATTTCGACTCTCTGAACGCCTTGGTATCTTGTATCCATAATCGCTTGTAATACTGTAATATTGTAACATGATTTGTAACTTTTTGTGTTATATACTCAATTTTTCATTCCTGTCTGTAATTCTACTCATACGAATATTTTATATATACTTTGTTTTAGCATTTACTTTCATACATTTCTATATTCCATTATTTTCAATATTTATTCCATATATACCCTGTAATGATAGCATTTCCTGTAACTGGGTACTTCTGTTGGAAATAAATCGCTTTTTTTTATCACACATAATACATTTGAGTTCAATATATTCATAAAACCGAGCTATACAGACATTACAATCCCAAGTGATTCCATCCTGACAGTCATAAATTAACAGCCTACAATTCAATGTTGCACCTTTGTTTGCTAATAATCTAGACAGGGTAAATAAAATAATTATACAGATAGGTCAAAATAATAGTTTCAACGCAGACACAATCCAGAAGTTAGTCAGAAAATAAAGCCTTAAATTTACGTACAGATTAATATACCCTAAGATCAAACAATTAAAAATCAAGGAATTTGTAACGTTAACATAATTGAGGGATTTTTCAGAAAAAAACAATGTGTAAGTGGCTTTTAGGCCATATACCAGGTTATATAATTTCCTTTTCAATGCCAAAGATTAATTGGTTAACAAGCTAAAATTTTAAACTGATCATTACGTGTTTGACAGTAGGAAGATAATGGATCATTTAGAATACACGTGTATTCAAAAATAATGGCGGACACTTCTCTAAAGAAATTTTGAAAAAATGATGTATCATTGTATCATTTTCTCTATAAATATGATAGGTATATTCAATTATCCAAAAGCCAAAATCAGTGAACTTTCTCTTCAAATGTTCTGTATAATCAAAATAAAACTTATATTTTTAGTAAATTTATTGTTCAACAATTTGTTGGTTGGTAATGAATCTAGTTATAGGCATTATAGATATCCGTGAATCAACAACCACTTGTTTTAGTTATGAGCTGTCATTCAGTATTTCGTAAAAAGTCGAAATGAGTGATGACGATAAAGAAATTTATGCTACCCAACCAGATATCACCGAGCAAGCAAATATTGTGATGAATAATTTGCTGCCAGCAAAATGAAGAGAAAAATACGAATATAATTTTGAAAATTTCATTAGGGTAAATTTTCGTTTTGAGGGCACCCAGCGATTTTGAAAAAATGTTTGAGTGTACTTACGTATTTTGATGCGTTGATTACGAATCCTAAAGAAAAAAGCAGTGCTCTCCCTTATTTACAAAGTTACGGCCCTTCAAAGTTCAGAAGAGGGCGACTTTTCAGCCTTCTTTTTCACAAAATAAACTATTTAAAAACACAAGCATTTATTCACTAGGTCACCTTTACACCTTGTTCCTCCTTCTTTGATACTTTTTTTTTCACTTCAATAATCAACATTTTTCTTATAAAACACTCAATTTAAAAACGAATACTTCTTCTGGTGACATTCTTCTATTTCTAGGTTAGTTACTAGTAACATTTCAGAAAAAAGCGGTTGGTATTTGTCGCCGCCTACTATTTCAATTTCGTAATACACCACCAAAAACCAATTTACGATCTAAAGAATGAAGGTGAGAATTATTTGAATTAATTTAGAAATATTGACTGCATCAGTCGTACCAACCATGCCATCAACCTTAAAAACGTAAAATACAGAGTTATGTAACCAAAAAGCAGCTCCGTACATTTTTTAATATTTATATTGGAAAAATGTTGATTATTGAAGTGAAAAGTGTCAAAGAAGGAGGAATAAGGTGTAAAAGTGACGTAGTGAATAAATGCTTGTGTTTTTAAATAGTTTATTTTGTGAAAAAGAAGACTGAAAAGTCGCCCTTTTCTGAATTTTGAAGGGCCGTAACTTTGTAAATGAGGGAGAGCGCCGCTTTTCTCTTTGGGATTCGTAATCTACGCATCAAAATACGTAAATACACTCAAAAACTTTTTGCAACAATTTCTGAAATAGTAAAACCCAACATAACAGGTTAAAACTGAATTATTCAACCTCACCAGCCAACAGCCAATCGTATTGCATTTGCCAGATGCCTCAATAGCAAATCCCACTTCCGATAATTTTATGAACTATAACAGCCAAGCAAATGAATTTGAAAATATTTTACAGACCAAAGAATACCTATCCGCACTCGTATTTGAAATTATTATTCAACTTAAAACTCTTCAAATTGATTTATTCACTTACAAAACTGATATCATTTATATTTACTACTCATATCTCAATCAAACATCAAATCGGTAATCGTCAGCGGTAACACGTGAGTATGTTGCATGTATTTTTCCTATAACCTGAGTTGTAATTCCACTGTTGGATCTATTTTTATATAAATCATATAATTATATATTAGTGTAACTATACATGATTATTACAAAAATGAACCCTAATAAAATAATTTGTAGGGAATATTGCCACTAAATTTTAAATCATTTAATTGATTTCTGACTGACTGAGTAATCAATGAGTTTATTATCCATAACTATAATCTCAAACAAATATATTTTACCATTCCTTTCCACGGTCAGTCGTTGAAAAAGTATAGTACGCACCTCAAGGATAAGACCAATTACGTCTACTCGCGAATTATCGCATGCAGCTAACGCCTCCTGCTTACGATTTTTTTCTCGTGGGTAATTGGCTCCTTATCCCACTCGGTACGTATTATACTATTATGTGGGACAATGTGGCGGTATGATGAACACAAAAGTTTCAGAATCTATGCACTATGCAGACGAAGGTTGGAAATTCAGTAATTTGGAACCCTTGGAAATTCATAAGCATGAGCATTGCGGATGTAACCTACTGAATGACCAAATCCACCTAGTCTACTCGTCTATTAAATGGCCAGAAAAATTACTAGACACAATTCTTTTGGATAATTCTCTTCAGGATAATTTACAAAGTGGAGGTCATTGTCATAAAACTGTAAATATTGAAACATCAAAGAAAAAGATTATTCAAGAAATCCGTTCTATCATTCCAGACGTAGAAACAGTTCAATACGCCTTTTTCAATAGATTGGGGTATTTTTTTGCCATTAATAGCAAAAGTAGTTCAACATTTGATTTGATTTAATTATTTTCTAAGGAGATATTTGAAAAAATTAACATGAATTTTACTGCTTTCAGAATATTTTCATTTGAATATATTTTGATAAATATCCTCGCTGAGCAAATACTGATTTTGACAACCTTACTTTTATTTTAATATGAAAGATATATCACCAAAGTTGTTACAAGAGATACATGGCCATATGCATTTTTGAAATTGAGGATACCACCTGTCTGAACATATTTTGGAATTAACAGGGTATACATTTTTTTTCAAATTCAATTCATCCGTTACTTTTCCGAAGCAGTGTCATCGCGTTACCATGCAATTTCATAAAAAGTGCGATTTTTTTTATTCCAAAAATATCTTACCCTTTCTATTAGGGAACTCATTTTTATACATGCGATAAACGGCAGCATGAGACATGATAATAACCTTGGTACATTCGAACTCTTGATATTTCAAACCAGGCGCAGTCTCCCCACTACCATAGCCATAGTTACAAATTATTCTTGGCTCATTCACCGTAATCCAGTAGTCAACTATTTCTAGTCTTTCAATGACTATTCGGGAGTAATCAACGAATATATCAATAAGTTTTGGGTTGGTCCACCCGCCAAAATCTTTTTGTAGTCGTTGGGGTAAATCAAAATGATAAAGCGTTAGTACTGCTTTCACTATTTCATCAATTAAATCCTAGTAATACTTAGGCCAGCTTCGTTGATGCTGCCCATATATCCTGAAGGAAGGATTCTGTAAATAACGGATATATTTTCAAGAAATGTTGGATATATAGATATTTCAACGTTTTCGGAAAATTTAATTAATTTTTTTGAGTAACACTTCATTGTGGAATTATCATCTCCATCACCCTCTACATCAACCTTCGATATTCCTTTCGTTTTTTTTTTATTTTCATTATGCACCCCTTAACACATTCAACTCTGTGACAAAATATTTTTTTTGTTTCACATCATTAGAGAAACAAGTAATGAATATCAATCTGATCCTGTTAACCTAATGGAGATGGATATAAAAGCAATGTCTAATTTGAAATGTCAAGGAATCTATTATTTTAGGAGACCATACGTGTGCATGACTTGAACCATACCATAAAGATACTATCTGTGCTTGAACCTCCATTTATTTGTCATAGTCTTCATTCCTCACACAAAGTTTTTTTTGATTATATTTCCAATAAATAGTAACTGTTTCAGTTTTAAGGACATTCATTGTTCTGGTGTTGTATTCCAAAAAACATCCTACTTTTTCATCTTCATTCAATTATCCACTTCCTCACATATATTTGAACTGATTTCAAATCTATAAAATCAACTAATGGATAAACTTGCGAAGATATGGTCTTACAGATATACAAAATAGATATCACTATCATTTTCTGAAATTAATTTTTTCAGGAGAAATATTATTCATTTTATAATACCCATTTTTACAAGAACATTCTTTGGAAGTTTTACTTGATGGCAGGGTATTTTTATTTGAACTGAATACAGAGGCCTCAGTTTCAGTAGTATCCAATGAATTTTGGAAAAATATCTGAACCGTTTCATGTTAAACTCTGTTTGAAAAAATCTGTTTAAAATCTACAAATGAAACTTTGTCTAGTTATGATGTATCAACAATAAAGCCGATAGGTTATATCTATGTGAATATTACTTATAAGGAAATCACTAATTCCATTTAATTGTTTATCATTGACAAAGGCGGACCACTACTGTTGGGTCGAGATTTTTTCAATTCATTTGAGCTTTCAATTAATAATTTGAATGAAACGTACTTGGAGAAAGTTGACAGTGAAAATACAAAGAAAGTACTTGTGAAAAAATTTCCTAACGTCTTTTCATCTTCTTTAGGTTGTTATAACGGTAGCATCATACATTTGGGGTTGAAAGAAGGAGCGCAGTCAAAGTTTTTCAAGCATTGACCTTTGCCTTTGGATATACGTGAAGGCATTGAACAAGAATTATAGCTACTTTTAGATGAAGGTATTCTGAATCCCGTATCACACAGCGATTGGGCATTACCCATCGTTCCGGTAGTTGAGAATGATGGAGAAATCAGAATATGTGGTGATTTTATGATTACCCTCAATCCAGTCTTACATGTTGACAAGTACCCATTTCTACGGATTGATGAATTATTTTGTAAGTTATAAGGAGGATTGTAGTTTAACAAAATTGACTTATCAATTGTTCATCAACAAGTTGAACTTGATGCTTAATCTAAATTGCTAACAATAAGTACACATGTGTACAATAAGTACACAAGTAACCTTTTGGGATTTCGAACGCTCCGGCTATTTTTCAGACAATAATGGAAAAAACAATAGCTGGTATAGAAAAAGTAGCATGTTTTCTTGATGATATTCTGATAACAGAGCGTAATCGCTCAGAGTATGTAGATAGAGCGCAAGAAGTTTTAAAAAGGTTCGAAGATAGATCATCAAAAATATCTTTAACAAAATGTGGTTTTTTTTATAGAGTCGGTAAAATATTTGGGATACAAAATTGATAAGAATGGGTTACATATATGTAATAATGAATTTGAATCAATTTTGAAAGCAGCTTTGCCTCAAAATGTTAGGGTAAAAGATGTTAATGGGGGTCACTTAAGCGAGAACTCGAATGAAAGTGTAATCATAAACTACTCAACTAAAATCATTTTAAGGGTTCGTGAATTTTTATAGTAATTTCATAAAAAAATGTTTCATTGCTTTAGTAACCTTTGAATAATTTATTGAAGAAAAATGTAGAATATTACTGGGGTGCAAAATGTGAAGTAGCATTTCAAAAAGTAAAGAATGTTTTGACATCCTCTCCAGTGCTGGTTCACTACCTTCCAGATCTGCCTGTTATTTTAACTGTGGATAGTTCATTTTATGGTATTGGTGCGATTATTTCACATCATTATCCTGATAATGAGGAACGGCCAATAGCATCTCAAACTTTAACTTGAAGTCAACAAAACTATTCACAGGTAGAAAACAAAGGTTTGGCAATAATAGTAGATGTTAATTTGTCTTTGAGAAATGACGTTTGAATACACAAATGAACCATTCTAAGTAGTGTTCGTTTTTTTGTTCAACTTCCCCTGTTCCAAGATACCACAAGAATTTATATTGTTGGTTATAAACATCACATTAGTGTTTTTCCAATGTTCAATAGTTCAATATGTTTCATAGATGTTCTGGTGGCTGATGTTAGCTTGATAACAAGATCTAAAGGATAATTTCATATTCATTATCAACGAATGAACAAGAGTTATAGAGTAATGAGAAAATTGCTAGATTTTTATCACTAGTCACCTGGATCTGATATCGATCATCGTCGCAGTTGAGGACGGGTAAAATTTCATGTGTCCAAAAATACCAGTTGATACAGTTTATTTTTTGATGCACCATTCGGGACCTTTGGTGTAGTGATGAATATTACTGGAGTTTTTTTCCGACACCAAACCGTTTTTTTAACACGTTGACACGAGTTCCGATCACCAAGTGATCATCGTCAAGAGTAAGATCAAACTGTTCGACACGTGTTTCGATCACCGATCATTTCAGGAGGAAGATCAAACTGTTTGATCTTGAAGATGATCACTTGGTGATCGAAACACGTGTTGAGGTATTGAAATAACGGTTGGGAAAAACTCCAGTATTATTTAATTCAGTTTATTATATGATACAATAAACTGTAATAATTAGTTTTAATATGGAGTTTTTTCAAGTATCGGCCAGTTCTATTGAATTTTATGTGTTCATCTATTGTATACCTATTGTATTATATCCATGTTTGCATATTTTCTTCCATTGAATTATAAATATTCTGCTCACTTTTCTTTTTCTCTCTTTTCTGATTTTACAATTTTGCTATTCACCTTGTACGTATTTTCCGTGCATTGTTTCAAAAGTGTTACTGTCTCATATTTTCATGTATTTGTATTGCTCTTACTGTTACTCTGGAGTGTCATGCAGAGTGTGTCTTTCTTCTTCAAGTGCTGAAATGGCTATACCTATTGATACTCTCTTTAGAACCTCATTTCCTTGTGAGTTCTTAGACGCTGGTTGAAGCTGGAATAGCAACATCCATTTTATTATGTACAATGGGTCACATGTGGCCTAAGTGCGTGGGCTTACACTCACCCTCCCTACTCTACAGATACAGTGATAACTTTTATTAGTTTTTGGTCATGATATCAATTCTGATGGTTTGGATGTATTGAAGGCTGTTCCGTAACAGTCGATAAAGCACAGTTATTTTCAAATATAACCATTTGCCAGCTATTCTAGAACGTGACATAATATTTGCTGGAGTAACTGCCATGTTAAATGCTCATTTTCAACATTCAAATATTACCAGTGGATTGGAAAACACGACAGTACTACATCATTTTCTTGAGAGAACCCTTTTGTTGGTAGAAATAGTAGAGTTTTTTTTTTTCTGTGAGTCTTACTTGCCTCACACCGTGCATATTGAAATTACTTGTAATGCACTGTTTGGAACCTTTGGTGTGGTAATGATTACTACTGGAGTTTTTCTCAACACTCAATCGTTATTTTCAATATCTGAATAGAATTGGCCGATACTCGAAAAAAATCCATAGTGAAACTAATTATTACCGTATATTGTATGATTTTCACTATAAAGAATTTTACAAAAACCTATTGTATAGTTGAACACGTGTCGTGATATTTGTAAAACCCTTTATAGTGAAAATCATACAATAAACTGTATCAATTAGTTTTTTTTTTGTTATTTTTAATACTTCGACACGTGTTTCAATCCCAAGTGATCATCTTCAAGAGGAAGTGTTTTGAAATACTCTGTATTAGATATTATTATGTTGTTACGTGAAATTTATATCAAGTTTGGGTTTTTGTTATTTTACATGGAGATAAGTTTTTGATAACAAGAAAGTGTCAAGCGAAAAATGAAAGTTCCTTGAAAAAAGTTAAAAATATCATTTTTTCCCAATTTCTACATCACAAAAAAAACGTATTTACAGGTGAAACTAAACATTGTGCTGGTCCTTGAGCCTACGGAGTAAGCAATATGGAAACAAGAAGTAAAAGTCTAGCCCTGAAATCCAAGACCGAGGTTCCCATTAACGATTCTAAGCGAGGTGACGAGGAAAACAAGATATCTTCTACCAAGCTGAGTCGATCAAGCAGGAAATCAAATGTACAGTCCACTAAGAGTCATCGTAAGCAGTCAGTAGTATCCAAAGCAAGTACTAAGTATCAAAGAAAAAGGTTGAAAGCGCAATTGAAAGCTGATGAAGAGTTGGCGAGATTATTGAATAAGCAGATGGAAATGTAAAAAAAGCTGATAGAGGATAGGTTGGCTTCAGAACAATATGACGCAGTAAGTGTGATGATATGCAGTTTAAAGACAGAAAAGAATTGTCTTCTCAAGATTCTTTTGAAAAGGTAGGTGATTGTCTTAGAAACAAAATGAGAGTTGATCGATTTTCTGATGAAAAATCAGATAAAAAGTCTTTAAAAATGTCACATTCATGTCATAGTCAATGTCAGTGTCACATAGTTCAACCGAAAAAGATGTTCATTTAGATATTTCAAGTAATAAAAGTGTATCAGGTCATGAAATTGAAATGCGTTTAGCAAGACAGGCAATTGAAAAAGGTTAACCCATATTTAGCGGTGAAATAACAGAGTGGCCAAGTTTCTACCAACAGTATATTTCCACGACAAAAATGTTAGGTTTGTCAAGTGAAGAAAATATGTGTAGACTACGTAAGGCATTGAAAAGTGATGCTCGTAGGTGTGTTGAAGGTTTACTGTTGTCCGCTTCATCGGTGAGTACAGTTATTGACATTTTGATAAGTAAATTTGGTAGATCAGACCTAATAGTTAGAAGTTTAGTCAATAAAGCAAATAATTTGGCAGTTATTAAAAACAACGACTATAAGAGTTTGAATCATATTGCAGATGAGGTTTCCAATTTGGTTGTTACACTTGAAGCCATGGAAATGACGAATTATTTGAGCTGTCCGCAGTTACTTGATGAAATGATACAGAAGTTACCATTTTCAATGCAAATGTCCTGGGGAGAAAAAGCAGCAAAGGCAAGAGGTCAAAACACTTTGGTGGACTTCAAGAATTGGATTTGGGAAAAGGCAGAAGCTGCCAGCTATGTTCAATTTTGTGAATGTAGGTAAGACTTCCAATCAAATCCTAAATATAGATAGATATAAATACACTTTAGTAACTTCTAAGAATTATCGAATTTCCTCAGTAAAGTGTTTATTTTGCAAAGAAAAACATACATTAGAAAAGTGCTCAAAATTTTTGAACTTGCCAGTTTCTGAAAAATGGAGTTTTGTTAAAACAAATAATATATGCTTTTCTTGCTTGAAAAATAAACACAGAATCAAAAATTGTCGGTTCTAAAGGAAATGTAGAACCAACAATTGCAAAAAATTGCATCATAAAGTACTTCATGTTGAATCAAGTGATATCGTTTCTCAGGAAATTGTAGCTCATACCTCTCAATCATTTAATTCTGAAATTTTGCTCAGAATAGCTCCTGTTATAATAAGGACTTGAGAAGAAAAGAGATGAACATTTTTGCCTTATTTGATGAAGCTTCTACAGTAACTCTGGTAGATGAGGATTTAGCAAATGATTTGAATATACAGGGTGAAGAAACACCTT
>WOGO01008437.1:0-10649 GCA_015342085.1 Leptinotarsa defecta
GACGGGACGGGACGGGACGGGACGGGACGGGACGGGACGGGACGGGACGGGACGGGACGGGACGGGACGGGACGGGACGGGACGGGACGGAATGAAATGGAATGGAATAGAATGGAATATTGAGGTGCTTAGTCTGAATCTTTCAGTTTATATATATCATATTTTCTAATCTTGTTATATATTCATGTTGTTGTGATTGTAAAATGTTGTTTGATAATCCATTAGGAGATTCCTCCATCTTTCAGACCTATTTGCCTTCTGGATGCTGATGGTGAACTAAATGAGTAACTTATAGTTAGGCGACTCAATGAAGAATTGCAAAGAACTCGAGACCTATCAGCCAGACAATATGGATTCAGAAAAGACCGGCAAACATTATATGGCGTTTTGGAAGTTCAGAAAATACTCACAGATGCGACAAATTACTCACATGTACATAGAAGACTGTGTGCCATGATAACTATTGATGTGAAAAACGCCTTCAATAGTGCACCCTGGCAGTTTATCCTCGAAGCGCAGGAAAGGAAAGGTACCGCTCTGATATTATCCTACCTATCAGATAGGGAAATCCTCCTACAGGCAGAAGGGGATACCGGCGTGCAAAAGAACAGTGGTGTCTCACAGGGATCAGTGTTGAGACCAACCCTTTGGAATATATTATATGACGATCTTTCACAGATGAACCTTTCAGAAAACACAACACGCATAGGATTTGCAGACGACGGGGCCATGATCGTATATGCCAAAAATGAGAATATACTAATGAATGTAGCAAATATAGGTCTGCTAATGTTGGCGTACTGGTTGCAAACAAACTTGCTCCAATTAACACCACAAAAAACGAAGGCAGTATCATTGACGACTAAAAGGAAGACTTCACCTATTGAGTTCATCATACAAAACAATACAGTAACACCTAGCAGGTCTATTGAATACTTGGGTACCTGGTTGGATGTAAAAATGACTTTTGCAGGACATGTCAATAAAACCATCCAAATAGTTGAAAAGACTGTAGCTGCCCTATCAAACATTGGAGGTCCTAGAGCGACAAGAAAGAAGGTACCGTTGATTGTGGATCACTCCCAAATACTCGACGCTGCGCCAGTCTGGAATATGGTGACGACAAATAAAAAACTGGTAGCTAAACTCACTAGTCTCTAGAGGAAAACAGTCATATGGATCTGTTATGTATACAGAAAAATCTCGGCGGAAGCAGCAGGAGTACCTTCCATAGATCTCCTAATCCAAGAGACACAAAAGAGGTACAAGGGCGTAGCGAAAATGACCGCAAAAGCAAAATTTTTGAGAAATTGGCAAAAAGTAGACTAGTGGAAAGTTCGGATGATGGACCAATAGGCTAATACCTGACATTAAACAGTGGATCAACAGACCGTATGGTGACTACTTTCTGGTACATGAACTATCCGGACACGGCTGCAACAGAAAATATCTATATGATAGGCGAGAGCTGAATTTAATGAATTCACATACTGCAATATAAAGGACGATTCCGAACATACATTGTTCAGATGTAACAGATGCCAAGAGTTCAAACTAGATTATCAGAGAGAAGTGGAAAGACAATTTAATGAAAGAAGTATGATGATAATTTTGATGATAGGAGAGGAGAAATGGAAGTAAACCCACATGGTCATCAGGCTCATTATAGAAATGAAAGAGAAGAAAGAGGGAGACAAGGTGCTATAGACAGCTCCCCTACTGATATAGTGTGAAAACGGTTCCAGTGGGAAAGTGAATGAAAAAGAATAGGGAAATCGCTCAGGAATTGTTGAATAACGTCAACGACGATCCAAATTTTCTTCGAAGAATCATAACTCGTGACGAATCATGGATATATGGTTATGGCATCGAAACCAAAGTCCAATCGTCTCCATGGAAAAGCGCAGGAGAGTCAAGACCAAAAAGGCACGCCAAATTTGACCAAATGTCAAGGTTTTGCATCAGGAGTTTTTGCCACATGGTTGTATGGTTGATAACGAGTATTATGCGCCATTTGCGATAAGCAATACGAAGAAAATGTCTGGTATTGTGGAAAAATAATTCATGGATTTTGCAACACGATGATGTACCTGCTCACTCTTCATTGCTTGTTCGTACGTTTTTGACCAAACAACAGCGTGATCATGCCTCAGCCATCGTATTCACCAGATTCGACCCTATGTGACTTTCTTATGTTCCCAAGATTGAAGAAGCCCCTGGAAGGGTGATGTTTTGCGACGATTGAGGAGACAAAAAACGGATGGCTCAGAGAGCTCCAGAACATACCTAAAAGTGCATATCAGAACTGCTTCGAGGACCAGAATGTGTATTATATCTGAGGCTTGACAAAATAACAAAGATTTTTCAGGGTTTCAAACTAACTTTTGTCAAATTAATTGATTAACAGCATTCATTTCGTCGATCTACAGAAAAACCATTTCATTCGTAAGAAGTTTCGTACTATAAAAACATTACTAACAAACTGCTACTTCATTTTCACAGCAAACACCATTCTCATCCGTTAGATAGCAGATAGGCTTTTTATTTTTTCGTCAGTAAAACTATTCCGCTGAAGTTTTTCGTTTTCGATAAATATTATATGACGACGTAAAGGTTACGACCTATAGGATGAGGATGCTAACGTTTCGAAGATTTCCTTTTTTATATATTCGCCGCCTTTCCAGCTATTATCCCAAATCTCGTCATCTGCATTATCTGATTCTTCGATTTAACAGCTTTTCTTAATAATAAACAAGCTTTAGGTGTTTGGATTTGAAAATTGAATTTTCTGATGTGTCCCTAATCTACAAATGTAATATATAATATTGGGTTGTTTTAAAAGTTCTGTCCGTTTTTATGAGTCCACTTTAAATTGTAATATCTTATTGGATACTAACCCAATTCAATAGGCGCAGTTTGAATTAGTACAGTTTTGCCAACGTAACACAAGTCGAGAAATTCCACCAGCATAAAAATTGGTTGCTCGGGATTTGATGAAGTCGACGAAGGCCTGATTGGCGAAGGTTCTACCGGTGAAGAAGTTATCGAAATGCTGGGAAAAATGGTAGTCAGTTGGCGGGACAAAAAATTGCTTTCCTAGTAACCACAGAGCGCAATTAAAATAATTTTCCTAAACAGTATCATACACGCACACGCACACGCATACACACACATACATTCGGTTGGGTTGCCGTGGGTGGTTTGTTCCACTCACTCAAACGGTCGCTGTGTAAACCGGGGGTTCGATCCGCAAGGCCGGACGATCGATTTTCACTTCCTATCGGCCAACTCGTGCTAGGAATCCCACGTTGAACAGATTTTGAACAGATTTTTTTAAACAGATATTCCAAAATCTTTTGGAATTTATTATGTTTCTCACAATTTCTTTCAATAATATCTTTCCCTTATTATACTCTAACAAGTCATTCTCAGTTACAGTTTCTCAGTTCACTCAATAATATAATAATAAGCTCCCTCAAGCATAAACATACGTTTAAATATGCTTGAGGGAACTATTGTATAGCAAAACACGAGTGGCGGTTTTTGCAAAACCCTTTATAGTGAAAATCATACAATAAACTGTATTGATTAGTTTTTAATATGAATTTTCATCAAGTCTCGTCCAGTTCTATTCAACTTTCTATTTCTGTTATGAATGTTTTCAAATGTTTCTTGAATTTTTTGAGAGAGGGTTGCATTTCCAAAGTGTCCGGCAGGAAAATGAAACTTTTTTGGTCGATATTTGGAATAACATACCTATTTTTCTGTCTTGTACTGTAGAAATGGGTGAGTACTTTTAATTTTTCTTTGTTCAAATATTGTTTAATACATACGTGTACGGTATAGAGTTGTGTTATATCCATTACGTGTGTTTCAGAGTAAAGGGAATCACTACAATATCTTAGATCTTTCTGTAGAATAATTTTGAGGAATCTTATTCGAGAGACTTCTATCAAATCAAGGTAAGTTCGTGATACACCTTCCCACGCTATGATCCCATAATTCAAATGAGTTTCCACTAAACTTTTGTACACAATTTTTCTGTTTGAGGTCTAGATAAGATATGGATTATTTGAATCTGAATAATAGAAAAAGTTATTTTTACACAAGATGTGATATATGCTTATTCCATCTAAAGTGTGAATCTAGAAATATACCTCAATATTTTATTTTTTCACAGGTTCAATTTTCAAATTCTGTTGAATGGTTAAGTTATAGTGGGGAAGTTTCAAGACTACGGTAAGTAATGGGTTTTTTCAATGTTCAACGAGAGGAGTTTATTGTCGAATCATTTTTTTTGATTTCCAAGTCATCTTCTGCTCTGAATTTTAGATCATACTAATTTTCAGCCGTGTAAATTATCACAGTATCATCCGCAAAACTAAGTATTTGTCCATCTTTTTCCTGTAGAAAGCAGTTATCCATATAAATTGTAGTACTGTCCCTTGAGGTACCCGCACGTTATTGTTTCTTCGGTGCTTGTTATATTTCCGATTTTTTAGATACTTCTTTTTCATTAATATAGTTTTTTGCCAAATCTATATCAACGCTTAGGAAATGGTTGTTGAATATTTCGGCCATTTCTGCTGGATTACTGATACGTTCGCCAGTTTTATTTTTGATTTCGTTAATTTTTCCATATCCAGGGATTTTCAATACTTCGTTCACTATTTGCCAGAATTTTTTTGAATTATTTTGTTCTTGTTTCACGCGATTTCTGTAATAGTTTTTTCCTGCTTGCTCAATAGAGAATTATATTTTTTTTCTTTTGTGTATATTCAATTTTTAATGTTTCACATGGATTTCTCTTCCATTTATAATACATATACTTCTTTGCATTAACTGACTTTATTATAGATTTTGTGATCCATTTCTTTCTTCGTTGTTCTCTTTTTTTTATTTTAATATTTTTGGTTGATTTTTCAATATAATTATTTGTTACATCAATAAATTTATTTGTTACAGAATCGACATCTGAATGAGGACAGATATCTTTGTTCCACTCGATCTTTTGAACATGTTCGGTTAACATGGAATAGTTTAATATTTCGAAATAGTTGTTGGTTTGTTTCCTTTTCGATTCAATTTTGTTACTTATTACGATCTGGAGTAATATCATGTTATATGTATTGCTTTTAGAGTTAATAAAAATATGATCTAGGTATTCTAGTTGGGAAATTAATTGTTGAATGAAAACCATATTCGCCTTGAAGGTCCAACTGATTTCTTAATGCCTCATTTTCTACTAATAAATCAATATTTATGTGTCCTGAAAATATGCTATAATTACAATTTGATTTAATGAAGCATGCTCACCATTCACACTCAGACAAGGTTCTCACAAATTTCCGTCAGATAATCTGCAGTTCATCTATTTTGTGAAATATTTCCTCCATCACTTCTTTTGGTCTATTCTATATATCGTTTTAGAAATTATAATACTCAACTTTATTGAGATATGAATTGATTTTATCAATTGAATATTATGTCAAATATATCCAATTAGAACTTAAATGAAAAACCAACGTGGATTTCAATCAGCAAGCAGTGTTGTGAAAGACTCTCTTCGAATAAACAAACTATCTGGTAATGAAAAAGATAATTGAAAAGCATCGGTTCGAGTTATAGTTGCGATGGTGGTTATAAAAATCATTTTATGGTTCAAGCAACTCGCATTCTATCTGCAGATTGATTTCCATTCATGCTGAGTATCTCGAGCAGGATCCTTATTGATATGTCTAGGAACAAAGAAAACCACAATTGAAGCTGGTAAACTCTGGAAAATCTATTATTCACGATCTAACGAAGTGCTTCAGCCTTTGTGTCTTTTGTACTTCAGATTACAGAATAGATGAAAGAAGTGGGTTTTCGCAATTGCAGTGAGTTTTGTAGAACGAGGTATATTATTTTTCATACATTTGCAAATAACTCGACATAAAAAACATGTACTTCAACATATCGATCAACGAAAGTATAAAATCATATCAGATAAACTAAAACACCAAAACATACACAGGACCTACCTTAACGAAATGTAATTCAGCCTAAATACAATACTCAAGCAAAACTATTTCGAATCCGAAGGAAAACTTTATAAACAAACAGATGGACTAGCGATGGGATCCCCACTATCTAGCATTATATCCGAACTAAATCTGCAAACCATAGAGGAAAAAATATTAATAATAAAAACACACGATGAAAAAGGAGAATGGTTCAGATACTTTAACGATGGCCTGTACATATCACAAAACAAAGAAATAAAAATAGAATAAACTACAAAATAAATGAACAAAATAAATAAAAAACTGATTTTCATCATAACTCGAAACTCAACTACCTGGACATAACTATCAAATATAACCACAACTATACACACAAACAAGTTCCACCTAATCCGCAAGTTCAAACCATCCACCATCACACAAAATGGCTGTTTATAACGTATTCATATACAGAATGTTACGGATACCACTTAGCAATGAAGCTCGGAACAATCTGTCTGTTTTTTCGTTAAATCAGCTGCCGCCCCATACGAACGACAACTCTCAGAAGTTGAGAAACTTGTGCGAGCTAAGGAGTAACGAGGTCTTACCTTTTAACGTGTGATTCCTAACACGGAACAAGGAAAGGAAAATCATATACCAAATAGCAAGGAGAATGGATACACCCAAAAGACAATAGATGAATTAGAAAATAGAATGAAACAAAAACTACGCAACAAGGATCAAACTACTCCAACAGATAAAACAACATAACGACTAAACCAAAAAACTAACAAACATCTTCAAACCCCTGAACATCAACATCACTTACAAGCCAAACACGAAAATAACACAAAAAATGAACAGTTATGAAAAAGAAGAAGATAAAAACCTAAACGGAGTTTACAGCATACAAAGCTCGGCCAAACCAATAAAAAACTGATACAAAGGTACGACAAACACAAAAAGCATACATACACCCAATAACATATAAAACAGACCCCGCAACACACGCCACACAAAACAAATATAACGTTTCCCCACCAGAGAACAAAAAACTCATAAAACAAGACAATAAAGGAAAGCGTATGGACAACTGAGAAAACTCATCGAGGAACAAATAAAAATCAAAACACAACAAGACTTAACATCCAATTCACTACACAAAACAATACACATTCCTAGAAGCAGTGAACCTAGAGAACATCCAACACAAAGGATATTACTTGATGTAACCCAAATACAGGCAATTTTACCTGCAACATGCACTAAGGAGTTCTAACCACTTGAAAGAACAAACAAGAAGATAAAATGTTCAGTTTGAGTAGAGCCAAGAAGATAATAGCACAGCTGGCTATCAAAAGCGCTCGCATATAATAAATAGAAGTTATGAAGCTTCAAATCCTTTTTGTGACATGTTAATATTAAAATATTAAAAATAAAGGAAAATTTGTTGCATATATATTTATTTGCCATTCAATTTGAAATACAAAATATAGATTTCACACAGAAGGATGAACCTGTGCGTGGGTTGTATCATATTCACATACAATGGATTATAATGAATGAAATATAAAAATAAAGTTTTTTACAGTATGAACAAAAAAATACTAGAAAAATTGTATATAGATATAAAATTTAAATCACATATAGTTGATAATAATAAATTCATTTGACTACGTTGCATAATAAAATATGTTTGTAGCAAGTCATGTTGGGCTTTACATTTAAAATTTACAAGTTAAAATTTACAAACAAATAACAACAATCACATATGTAAAAACTTTGAAAATTTAAAAGAAGCCTTAGAGAAATTAACCTACAGATTACACAATTCCAACCACATACATCTTCCACAAACATTTATACAGTATAGTGATACGTATTTTTCACATCAATATTACTGCCAACGATAGTTTTGATATCTGCTGAAATAAGATCATTCCTACAACCGAGGAGCTTTTGTAAAGTGTTTTTCTGTGTCAATTTTTACTTTTATGTTGCCTTATAGGACTGTGTGTCAATTTTTACTTTTATGTTGCCTTATAAGACTTTTGAGGAAGTAAAGTTGCCTCATGTCTGGAGTCAATGTTTCTTTAAATAGCGCTTCTGTGGGGTGAGTTCTCTTTTTATTTGTGATTATTTTCAGAGTTAATTTTACTATTTGTGTTGGGATTTTTATATGACAAGTACATGCTGCTCCCCAGGCAACTACCCCATAGAAGAGGTGAGTTTCAAATGAATTATAGTTTTGAAATACTATGTCATCTGCGACGCTCATTATATCCCCTTCCCAAGAGATCGTTTAAGTAGATATTGAAGAGAATTGTACCTAGAACTGTCCTTTGGGGTACACCATATTATACTATTCGAGATTCACTGAGATTAGAGTATAGTTTAGGACAGTTCAATAACACAGGCCAACAAAAAAAATTTGAAAACTTTGTGTACTTTAATAGCTGATTTTTATAGATTTTTGTGTGGTGAATCCAAATCTATTCTTAGTTTTTTGTATCATTGGATCCATATTTTTTGAGAAATTGACTTTTTTATATAATTTGAAATCTGTACGTTATATGGTAACATTAATGAAACACTATGTTAAATAACTATCATGGTTTTTATTTACAGTAGGTTACTTGAAATAATGATACAGTGTTGTAATGTGGGTTTCATTTGTCAGATGGAATTGGTTTATACTTCCTTTTTCTTTATTCTTTGAAGTTTCTTGTGTAGCTTTTCCTGCGATGATTCGCTTGTTGAGCTTCACGGTGAATTGACCAACAATAGTCTCCCATCATGTTGATGTTCCAGCGGCTCTGGTAACGTTTTTCCACCAATTTAATATCTTGGTGAAAACGCTCACTCTGCTCCTCATTAACATCTCCCAAATTTTCCGGGAAGTAATCAAGATGACTGTTCAAGAAATGGACTTTCAGGCTCCAAAAACGCCTTCCTTAGGTTTAGTCTCTGAAAAGTTTGAAGATTTATGACAGAGATACTTGAAACAAGGTCCATCTTTAAGCAATGCCTTTACAAACTGTTTCATGAGGCCTGACTTTATATGTAAAGATGGTAAGAGAATGTTTCTAGGATCTACAAGGTTTTTGCGGAGAATGTTCTTCTCGCCGGGTTTTAAAGACTCCCTCACATGCCAGTTCTTTCTGCACCAATGTTGATCCCTTGCTCTACTGTCCCATTTACACAAAAAACATGAAAATATGGTAAAACCGCCTTGCTGACCAAGAAGCATGCATGTTACTTTCAAGTCCGCACATATCATCCAACCATGAGCCGAATATCCAATTTTATTCAACACTATTTCTAGGTTTTCATAGGTCTCGTTCATATGTACAGAATGACCAACAGATATAGATGCATAAATGTTAATATTGTGTAAAAAACAGCTTTCAAACTAGTTTTGGAAGAATCCAGTCATTTCTTTTTTGTTATCAACACCAAACTCCTTGATCAGAGCTGGACTGTCTGAGAAATAAATTAAATCACCTTCTTATTCAAAAAATTTCGAAAACTACTGCTCTCTCTTCCTATAAATTTTTTATGCTGTCTTTGATGTTTGAAATTATATTGAACGGTAAAGCATTATATAATTTGCAAATTTGATATGTGAACGATCTCTTTTGAAAAACTCAGTTCTAAACTGAGGAGGGGTTGAGGCATTCCTTATGCCTAATATTTACGTTGTGTATATCAGTTCTGTATGTTATTTTAGTATATAAATAAGGCGGTTTTTTCGTTGTTATTATTTTATGAAACAAAACATTAGCATACAGTAATCTACTACTCTCCATGTTTAGCCACCCAGCTAGTTTTAAGGTGTACGAAATCGCTTGCCTTCTTCTCACTCCAAAGATCAGACGTAAACATGAATTCTGAACAGTCTGAATTTTACGTTTACATATATCAGTCAAATTTGGACCATATAGAACATCTGCATAATTGAAGTGAGAGAGTACAAGAAGTCTCGCACACAGTTATTTTCACCTTCCTAGTGAGATGTCTGCTCCCATAAATCAGTTTAATAGAGGCGTATGCTCGTTGAATAAGCTTCATGACGTGGTTTTCGAATCTTAGGCTGTTGTCCATAAGAACTCTCAAGTTTTTCACCATTCCAACGTTATGAATTGGAGAACCCATAACGTTTATTCTAACCGTTTCCTCGATTATTTTTCTCTTTTGTTGCGGGCCAAACGTTAAAATATTCTACTTCTTCGGGTTAATGAGAAGACAATGGTCAGTAGCGGATTTCATAAAAAAGGAAAGTTCATTGTTCATCAGTTGCATAGCATCATCGAACAGTTGCGGTGGAAAGCTGTAATATATTTGTGTGTCATCAGCGTACAGATGAACGTTACAATGATTCAAGCTTCTGATAAGAAGTGTAGATATTGAAAAGCAGTGGTCCTATAATGGAACCTTGTGGTACACCAGATTCAATATGAAGGTATTCCGATCGAATTTCATCAATACGCACCATTTGTTTTCTTCCAGTCAAGTAATTCCGCAGTAATATAATAGATTCCTCTGAGAATCTCATGTAATGGAGTATAGACATCAACAGTTCATGATTGATGGTATCAAAAGCTCTAGTGAAATCCAGCAGAATCAAAACTGTTATATCTCCTCTATCAGTGGCTCTAATGA
>WOGO01008438.1:0-10648 GCA_015342085.1 Leptinotarsa defecta
GCTACGGATAGTGTTCTCAGATCTGGAAGCAGGTTCTGATCTTATACTTGGACCCAATTCTTCCTATCCTCTCCGACAATCCTCTGATGTAGCACATATGAAAAGATGGGGCTCGAAATCAGACATGTTTCACTGATGTATGATTCTCCGCATTCGCAGGGTATCCGATAAATGCAATTCTTGGAATCACAGTCCGCGTTTGGTGGCCTGGTTTTCGTGAGGCTGCTACGGATAGTGTTCTCAGATCTGAAACAGATTCTAATGTTATACTTGGACCCAATTCTTCCTATCCTCTCCGACAATCCTCTGATGTAGGGAAGTACAAGTACTGGTTGTGACGGCTTCTCTCCCTTGTGAGGCTCTTGCTGTCTTCTAGCCAACGTCTGTTTCGCCATCATTTTGGAGTAATCATTTTGTTGAAGGTCATTTTTGATGATGCCTACTTCCTTTTCCAGACCTTCCTTTGTATTACAGAGCCCGAAAGCACAGTCTACTAGAGTCTTGATGATTCCTCTCTTAGTCGATTGATGGTGGTTGGATTCCTGGTTCAGATACTGTTCCGTGTGTGTGGGTTTTCGGTATACAGGTTTTCGGAACCGACACTAGTCGGTTTCAAAGAAGCCGCATATATGTTGTCCAACAACGCATTTAGCCAAGCTAGCCTAGAGATACGCAACATATCGAAACCTATAATCAAGTGGAACACGACCAACTCTCGCCAAACGGTCAGCTCCCGCTCAAACCGATGAAGCGAAAAGAGAGAAGAGAGGATAGGCGAAAGCACTCGAATGACCTATAAATAGTCAGATCCCGGAGGAATTAGTCCAGTTATCACCCGAAGACGATTATGGATATTAATAATCGAAACGTCGTGAAATAACTAGGCTTGAAATTTTTCAATTTATAAATTTCATTTTTTGTTAGTAATTTTTATCTCGTGTTTACGGTACAATAATTTTATTTGTTGATTGTTGCTTGTATTTTATTTCATTGTAATTTCAGTTTTTTTGCTTAATATAATTGTTCTCTTTCAACTAATATTTTTAATTTTTATAGATTTTTTTCAGGGATTTCAAATCAATTTATATCAATTTATATCATATTAGACAATGAAAGTCCGAACTAATGAGATGCAGCACGAAACATTGTCAACCACCTTCAAACAAACAGATCATCAACTCCATCTTTAGGCCCTGAATCAACTGTGGCGGTAACAAAGCCTTTGCTATGGAGCCAAATTCAAAAGGGGATCTATAGGGAATTGGAGGGTAATGGGGAAACATTTCTGGGATAACACATGAGGAAACCTTTTTAAGGGTATCGTCCGGGGAGCGAAACGAGGAACTGCTTCAACAAAGGAGAGATTGGCTCAAACAATATTTTTGGACTGGGTATCATGGAAAAGTATGGAAGAAAGTGTTTTACGAAGATTTGGGAGAGAGGAACAAATAAGCCGGTTCCCAAGTAGTAGAAAAAAGACGACAAGATTATCGTTGATAATATACGACACAACTTTCATGATTTATGATTTATGTTATCCGATCAAACACATTTTCAACTTTTTTCTAGAGTTTTGGGAATGTATATACAAAAAACTGTAAAAAACTGTTTCCTTCTCAAATAATTAACGTGACCGTTTTCAACTTTTTTAATTCAATATTAGGATTTGATAATGTCCATATTGTAAAAGTAGCACATTTCTTCATTGATACTGGTCATAGAATTCGACTCACCAGATAACTGAAGCAAATTCAAACTGCTGAAGACCCTTCCGTAAGAATAACCAGCAGTGGTTAGCTCCAATAGTTCTTTCAGATGTTTTCCTTCGAGCTCACCGATGTCGATTGTATTCCCAAATGGTTGAGCGGTAACAAGATCGTTATAAGTAATTTCTGTAATCAATGATAATAATGAACACGAGAGTTTTCTCATCGACAAAAGTTCCAAAATACTATTGGATATCGCATGGTAATCCATATTTCGTACAAGTTTTTATTTCTGAGGGATATTACTGGGGTTTTTTTCCAACATCAAACCGTTATTTCAACTTCTCGACACGTGTTTCGATCACCAAGTTCAAGAGGAAGATCAAACTCTTGAAGATGATCACTTAGTGTCGAGGTATTAAAATAACGGTTTGGTGTTGGGAAAAAACTCCAGTAATATTAATTACTACACCAAAGGTACCAAGCAGTGCATCACAAGTTCTGAGGAATATCATTCGTGGGAAAAACATATTTCAGTTCATTTTTCCAATCCTATCAGATGAGACAAATTGAAATATAGGTAGTTACCTCCAGGATGTATGTTACTCCGCAGACCACCGGCATTTATGAAACCAATCGCAGCCTCAGTCCAATATCCTTTAGGAGCTGATTGAGAATACTAAAAATAACAAATTATCTAATAATTTGTTTTCACAACTATTCATTAGGTATAATTCAGTAATAGCCCTCTAATGCTATTGCTGGCAAAACAATACAAAGGTAGATGAAACTAAGTTAGGTTTGTATTATTGAGAACGAGAAAAGTTCATTATAACCACTTGAAAACAAATTCAGAAACAAACGTAAATTGGTATTTTCTTTTATTTAATTTTTTCAGTTGAAACTTTCAGATGAGTGGATGTAGATCCACTCATTTTGTTAGGATTCATTAATATTCCTTATAGAAGATAGATAGATAGATGTGCATCGACCAACTCGGTGAATTTTCCAGCCTGAATTGATCCACGTTTACCTCCTCCTTTTATTCCTAAACAAGGGTACACTCTGACTAGCTTGTTTGCAGCAGTTGCTTGTTTCTTGTTTGACAACCAAACCGATGAAGCATATTCTGTGATTGAGTCTAGCCAAAACTTCATTTCTAGGTTCCGTCTCCTCATGTCTGTAGGGATGACTAGTTAGCATCAATGCTTCCTCTGCCTTCCTTTTTATCCTCTATAAGTTTCAGGTCATTCTGGAATCATTTCCAGATATTCAACATTTCCTGACCATTTCATCTCTTCACCTCGGAGATTTGTAGAGATCTTGATCCTTCTATCTTGGTCCATTTGGTGAATGCTACCTACCTCTGTCGATTTGGATAAGCTCATATTGAGCTCTTCTTCCTTGGTTTATACTTTAGAGCCTGCTGCATATGTTGCTCCATTTATCTTGCACTAGGATGAATAACTCGTCTGCAGAGCATAGTACTTCATATTCATTATGGTCAAGAAGAAGCGGTGACTTGTTCATCACAAAGGAATTGTAATCATGAATAATTGTAATGAAATTAGTAATTTCTTGAAAACTCAAAGTTTGTTTGAACAGGGTTTTATTGATGAGTATAAACTCCATATATATCAGTTGAAAATGGTAGCATACATACCGCGAACACCATAGCATCTGTTACAAAATTTCCAAGAGAGCACTCCTTGTAATAACACCCTTCAACACTTAGAGATACCAAACTAGATCCTATCACAACATCACCCTGTGCATCCACAACCGCTTTCCAAGGAGCCAAGTCTTGATTTATCTGTTCATCTGAAACGAAAATTCCAAAACTTTATTGTTATTGGTTATGGAAGTCTTACAGAACAAGATATTTGTGATGTTATTTAAGATATGAGTACTACGTCTTGTGTGGATATCTAATAATGGTATTGATGAGGTAATGAGACAAGTATTCTGTCCCGAAACCGCAAAGTACACCACTGAGGATGATACTGTTTTACGTTATAGCATTGTATATCAATATAAACTCATATATCAAGTTGTGCAGCGTTCCTATGAAATATATGTTTCAATTCCATAACGAATGTTTGGGGTGCTAACTGAATGCGAAAAAGTAATTTTCCATTAATTAAGAGTTCATGTGAAAGTAGTTATGTCGAAATGGTTTTTTGATCTACTTTGTATGAAGAAAAATATTTTGTGTATGATTTGCATATCTCCACAATGAGTTTTTTTATTGTTGTAATTTTCTTTCTTCCTTCCTTCAGAAATTCCCTAATTTTTCGTTCAATGATGGAGAAGCAGAAAGCCAAAAAGTTTTTTTCCAAAAAATGATAGTCTAATCATAAAAGTATATAATATCTTTTTGTTTGACTAAGAAAATGTATCATCTGAGGCGAATACAAGATAATAACCACTTCTATTATTTTAATCAATACAGAATTATTATTTTCTCAGTTTGTGCTCTGATCATCAATACATTACAACGTGTACATTTTTGAGTTGCTCGAAAAGTTTCCAACTTTTCCGTTATTCAACAAAGCGTTTCTTATAGATTTCATACTTTTTATGAAATATTTTGAAAGGAAAGAAAAAGAGAGTCAAGATCAGAACATCTAGTAATCATGCATTTTTATCAATTTATGACAAAACGATGCAGCCAGAGACAATGTTTATGTTCCAGCTCATAGAGTTGTTGATATTCTCAAACATATTCTCCTTCTTGTAGTACATGCATAACGGAAGAATATTTTGGAAAAATCCTTACAGTTCCATACTTCTGATCCATTTCACTTCGATCACTTTTCTTAGAAGAGAAGTTTCGACAGAGTCTAACTTAGGTTCTCAGATATTTTGGAAGTCATTCTAGCGTACTGAGATACAGAAATTTACATGTTTCCTGAAAACCAACTTTATAAAGAAAAGAGAGGTAGTAACAAACAACTTCATGGAATTGAAACAAAAGTAACTGGAAAAAATACTTTTTCTTAGCAAAATTCTGAAATGGGTTTCAAAGATATTTCGAATTGTCCAGTGATACATTCTTCAGTCAAAACCCTTGGGTTAAATGGGTTGAAAAATATTGGTAACAACTGTTTCATGAACAGCGTAATCTAATGTTTATAAAACACGAGATGGTTATTGGAATATTTGAAAAAGATGAATTCATAAAAGATATCAATAGTATTTCTAGCATGGAGGGTGCTTTGATGAAAGCGTTTGCAGAAGATTAATTTTATGGAGTAGTAAATATAGTCTCCTTCAAAAATCAGATTCAAAGTTTTGCAAGTTGGGCAATTCCCATCAAGACCTCCAGGAGTTTCTTCATTATCTTTTAGAAAGTTTACTTGAAGACGTTAATATAATTAATGAGAAACCTAAACCAATCTTAACGGAGATAGAGTAAAATTGAGCGACAGTGGAAATGCACAAGAGTCATGGCTCACATACTTGAGGATTCATAACTCTAAGATTGTAGATAATTTCGTTGGTCAATTGGAATCCACGATGAAATGCACAGACTGTGGACACTCATCAGTAACCTTTGATCCTTTCTGGGAATTTGTCTATCTCCATACCACAAAGAACCGACCAATTGAGTTTGTGGCAATGCTAGGATTCGTTTACGAAAGAAGAAACTTTGGATGGAAATGAAAAACCGACGTGTTCGAAATACAAGGAAAGGAGAAAATGCTCAGAGTTCCTGTCAATCCACAAGTTTTCCCATATTTTAGTAATTCATTCAAAAAGATTCTCTCCAACGGAAAGATTTAGGAGAAAATTGAATGATGTCATCGAATTTTCTCTAGAAGGATTAATTATGGATAATTTTGCAGCAGAAAATGTGGCTACTTGTTGTTATAATCTATATGCACTTTTGAATCACAGTGGGACTACATACAGAGAGCATTATACAGCATACTGCAAACACCCGTATATACTGGCGCGTGGCACAAATACAACGATTCTCGCGTGTCACCAATTTCACCAAAATCGCTTGTGAGTGGAGAAGCATACGTCCTCTTTCATGAAAAGGATGAAACAAAATCGCACCATTGAGATAATTGAAGGAAAGTTTCTTTATGGAATTATTAGTTATTTGTTGTTAAGTTAAAAGAACAAGTTTTTGTTATTCAAAAAAAATATTTGTGGATTTTGCTTAGTAGATAATTTCGACTGTTGAAGGTCGCTTGTGCACTTTCGTATGACACTGAATGACCGAAGTTATGTCAACGAGTTGGAACTCGTTGTGAAACCACAGCGATCACTTTTCTCTTTCTGCGAGTGCATAGAGTTTTCTTCAACATTGAAGACGACATCTTATCAAAACACTTGATCCTTGCTTTCATCACGTGAAGTCGCAAACTAAGAGGTTCATCATGGCCTGCCAGAAGAGTGTCCTCAACACCTTAGTACCTTAGTTCGCGTTATGGGTATACACTAGAAATCCCTAACACCAGGTGCAGAGTTTTCCACGAGACGCCTCAATGCATAAGGCACAAATATTGGCCGGAAAAATGCATACTTAGCTCTGTGCGACTACTCAGCACATATGAATTCAAGGCCCAATGATAACTTACTTCATAGGTTGGGAAAATGACAGGTTATTTATTCTGACGTGTCTTAAGATGTATCAGAGCTACATTGAAAAGGCCCAAGCGATGCAACCTACTTAGTAAAAAAAATATATGTATTCGTTCTGGAAAATCTCAGCAACCCTACTCTATCACTCAACCAGTCCTCACAACGGATATAATAAAATTGAAAAAAAGAACGAAGCAAGTGTAGATAGAAACTGTCCATTACTTGCCAAATATGGTTCGTTTTTAATGGGAGATATTTTAGTTTTCTGTCGATTCCATAAATGTATTCTTGGGTAAGAGAAACCGTTGACACTTTTCACTTACGTTCATCCTCATTAAACACAACTAAATCCAAACGTTGACTCAACCAAACACTGCCAATGAGATATTTGGCAAACATAACTTTTTGAGTTTTCTGTAGATCAGATAGAGGACATCTTCATAGGGTTTACTGCCATCACCAACCCAACTTTCATTACTATTTTCGATGTTCATTGTTCATTTGGCTCACAGCATAATAGTTGAGGTCTAATACTAGGTCATAGACTCACAAAAACTAATTCAACTTTTCAAAACGAGGATCTTTTCGAAAAACCAGTTTTTCCTCAAAACCCACCTTGTTCGAAATACGTATCCAAAAATATAGGTGATCCAGAATAATCAACAGCCTCTCCACTTTCGTCCAGGAACACTGTTATATTTCCCAGATACTTGCAATAGGCTGAAGCCTGCGTAACAAGAACATTATGTCCATGTTTACTTTTCACAATCGTCGGATACGGGCCTTGAACAATGTCTGGCCCCGGGGATTTATCTGTAAACGAAATAATCATTCTACAAGTTGAAATGAATGATTTATGGAAATTAAAACATACCACCAGTGTATAAAAAGGTATGTGAATGCCCTCCAACTACGAGACTGATTTTTTCGGTAGCATTAGCTGCTATCTGCTGTTCAACGTCATAGCCAGAATGGGACAGGACTATAATTGTGAAAACTTGTTCTTCTCTTACCAACCGTTCGGCTTCAGCGTTCACACTGGCGGATTCGGGAAAAAATTTTAATTTACCTGTGTCAGAAATTTCCTGAAAAATTATAGATATAGTTCGATATTAGTAAGCAAAAAAGAAAATGACATTTTTGGGTTACACTTTCAGAATCATATATGCATGCAGTGCATGCATTGCTGGACAACGAAAATTCTCTACGAAGATGAGTCTTACAAAATCAACTTTGATAAGATGGACGAGTACAAGAATTGGTGAAATCGTCTTGTCTGATCCAACAATGAGTTCTGGCTGATGATTTTATTGTGTATGATGAAGAATGCTTGACTTTTTGTACATCAGGATCACTTTTGAGAGTCACTTTTTCATTGTGACTTTCAAGTTTTTTTTTCCTATGGATGCAGTAGATTCGTAACCGCAGAATTTTGAATGGTTTTTCCTATAGAAAACTTGCCTTGAATTCTGGTTTGGATCCATCCTTTGAAAATTATAACCCCTTCTCCAAAGTAATATCATCATCATCGTCCAAATAAAACAACGAGAAGTGTGCTGTCGTCAGCAAAGCAATATATTGAATTACTGTTTTCTTTCCAATAATTCGTTAATGTAAAACACAAAGAGTATCGTAGACAATATGGATCCCTGGGGAACACCAGCATTGATGGTGTTTCCCAGAGATATATCCATCGACGGCCACTCGCAGGGAACGTTATTTTATGAAGTTGGAGAGCTATACACTATACACAAAAATGATTCAACAAGTCGTAGCATCAAAAATTGGCCAGCAAATCCTCATGGTTTCATTGAAGCGATGTCTTTATTCATCTGAGTGGTTGCAGCCTCCATTGAAAAACCAAGATAGTGCATTGCATTTTATGTACAGTATATACTTAAAGTCACTCCAAGATGTCAAACTTCCAATTATAAATAATTTGTTTGTTATAAAATCTCCAGCCTACTATATCATTTTCTTGATGATATTGATTTGAGTTGCAAGCAAAAAGCCTTACTTGGATACATTTTTTAAAAATCTATAGCCAATAAAGTTCATTAGTAAAAACGAAACTCACATCGCAAGTAGACGTAATGACCCCAATAATACCAATTTTCTTGCCACCCCTCTCAATAATAGTACTTTTCGTATATATTCCTTGAATGTCAGGTTCCAAACTATCGTCTATATTCGAAACAACAATCGGATGTTTCAAGGCTTTTATATAAGGAACAATTCCTTTGATCCCATCATCAAATTCATGATTTCCCAATACCTGAAACAACCATAATACTTCAATAAAAATTATTCAATAAAGGTGAACCACAAGAAGTTTTCAGTGATCCTTTTAATTCATTTATGTTTTCACCCCTCAACTCTTACTTCTGCGTCAATCGGTAGCTTGTTCATGAACTCTTGGGTGACATTCCATTTTCCAACGTTGTACCAAAGAGTGCCTTGAAAGTTATCACCAGCATTTAGTAACAAATAATTAGGGTTGTCTTCCAGCATTGTCATTATCTGTTTGTACAACCTGGAGAATCCACCAATGCATTTGTCCATGTTTGAACATGAGCCTGCATCGCTACTGGTTTGTTCAAATCTGAAATAAACATGAAAATTCAGGGTTACTTTTTTCTAAGATTACTCTGGCTGGCCCCTGTCTCCGAAGCCCCGATACATTCGAAGAGCGCGCCAGCATTATTAACCAATTACCGTGGGGTAAGTGATCATTGGGGTCAAGAATCATGTGTTCTGAGCAAAAGTAGTAGGCTAAGAATGATAACCTTTTGCATTTGTTAGACTAAGGTTTATGTCTAGTGCATCAAGCCAGCACGATTTTGAGATCCGAGAGTAGAGAGGGGATCATTCCATCAAAGACTCCAATAATCCTAACAACCATCCTGAGATCGTGGTATCGATATGTTACCATTGTTTCCTCCAGCTTTCGACGGACGATATTCATTTAGCCAGGAGCTGAAAACTCCAAAACGAATAACGTTTTGTTCTGATGGTTGCGAAGAACTACATCGGGCTCATGAGCTCGTATGAGTGTGAGAGTAGAGAATGAACAGTGTCGATAAATTCGAACTCAATATCCCCAGCAGCGTAGGACAACATCGATGTTTCGTCAATACCGTATTAGTGCCGTAGGTGACAATAAAGTATACTTTCAGGGCTGCGTTATTTCAATTAATGTACAGATTCACTGAAGTGTAGGAGACACCATCCTGACAGGTCACGATGAATCCCTCGGTTTCTAATTTTAGCCCACTCGACCTGAGGAAAGCGAAGATTAAGTGCTTTGATAAGCCGAGGTCTTCGATTTTGTTGAAGAAGACCTCATGTATTGGCTTATACTTGTCTTGCCGCAAAAGTGAAGTGATCTCTGCTGCTTTTATATGGGCCTTTTGCTAACGGGTTCCAACTTAGTGACAGAATTGTGATCATCTCATGTAGTGTCGAAAGGTAAATCAGCCACTCGGGCAGTTGCCCTAAAGATGAATGCTCCAATTCCTGCTCTCTCATGGTCACGGACCAGGCAGAGGAGGAAATCTGAACTCCTGGCGACTTTACAGGTTCTATCCAGTACGATTCTGTCATGTTGACACTCCAAGTTCAAAAGCCAACGGCCTTCCTGATGTCGGGAAAAGTACAACCGTGAAACGGGCGATTTGGGATAAAAACTCCTATTGAGGTGCATCATTTTTCGGGTCTTTACGTCGTTTACGTTTGATACTGTCCTCCCGAGTCCACTTCACTACTCCAAACAAGTAGAGTAAGATTGGAACGGCAACCGTATTTATTGCAGCAACTTTGTTCTTGATCGACAGTTCCGATGGCCAGATCTGTCGGGGTTAGTACTGATACTTGCCGCGGACAGAGTTCTTCACTGCTGTTACCTCTTGTAGTGACGTTATTCCACCCCGAGATATGTATACATATTTTCGGCATCCAGATAGTGTAGGATGCTTCCATCAACGAGCTGCACATACTCTCTGTTGTCCTCGCATCGACCTCTTTAGAGATGGTTCATTCACATTATATATTTTTACCAAAGTATGCAATGGTCAGGCCCTATCCCCCGAAGCCCCGATACATTCGGGAGGGTGCGCCAGCATTATCAACCAACGACCACTCCCCACACTGTGGGGTAAGTGATCATTAGGTCTAAGAATCACGTGCCCTGAGCAAGCGCAGTGAGCGCAGTGATTTTAAGATTCGATAGTAGAGAGGGCATCATTCCACCAAGAACTCCAATAGTCCGAACAACCATCTTGACAGAATGGTCTGGATAGAGTCTGCGGCGTTCGAAGAGAATATCTCGATATTTCATCCATTTTTCC
>WOGO01008439.1:0-10648 GCA_015342085.1 Leptinotarsa defecta
GGACTTTGTAAGTATGATTCAATTTCTGGATCCTTCAAAAACTCCCGCTGACTCAATATGAAAAACCGTATGATTCATCAATTGGGTTGTTTTGTTCATAAAGTGATTACACTTCCCCATTCTATTCCTTTAATACAAAAACTAATTCTGCGTGAAAATATTCACTCAAGAAACATTAGACACAAAAACAAATTAACTATGGCACAACATCGCACTGCACAGTGCCAGGGATCATTTCTATTTGGTGCTGTAAAACTCTATAATTCATTTCCCGAGCAGTTGAAGAGATTCAATATCAGGAAATTCAAATACAAATATAAAAATTAAATCTATGATAGTCAATAATATCAACTTTTGTTCTTTGAACAAATTAATAAACAACAGATCAATTAAATTTCATTATTTATCAACTCTCTTTATATGTAATCACAAATTATTATTTTTATTTATGTTTCTCATTTCGTGGCATCATCACTGTTAATTGTCTTATTTTTGTATGTTCGCGGGCATTATGGAGTGGTGCTTGTTGGTTGAGTTAGAGTCGCTTTGAGCTAGACGTCGCCAAGGAGTACCAGAATCTCCAGTAACCTATTTTCATTTTCAAATGTATCTTGAATCAGAGGCGTAATAGATTGATAATTCTGAGACCAAGAAGATCAATGGAAAAAAATAGCTGAGTATTGTCAACAACGTACGTTTTGGTATTTTGCCATCTTTACGTAAAATTTTTGGAAAATAAATTTTTATCTATTTTTGCCTTATGATGCTGTTATTGTCAGTAGGAGATTTCATTCGAGTTTTGACAGAGTTTGCCACATAACTGGATTTAAGAAAACGAAAACGGTCAGAAAAACAGGATAGCCGCATTTCATTCAAATAAAATATATTTCAATTTGGACAAGAAGTTATTCGGGATGTAGATATTTAATTCTAGAATACTTCGGTTATCAGGCGTCTAAAATTGAAAATGTAGAAATGAATCGAATATAAAAAAAATCATGAAATTCAGAATTCAGTAGTGGAGGAAAGTGAACCAAATAACTTTCTGGTCTGGTTGAAAAACTTCTGAAGTAATATTTCATTACCTCTATTTTGAATATTTCCAACAAGTCCACTAGCTAATTTATATATTGTGATACAAAAAAAAAACAAGGTTCAGAATGAAGATTGAAATGCAGATGGTGGAAAAAAGCTTTATTCTAAATTGACTTATACAGAAAAACTTCATCTATTTAATTCGTTTAGCAAATAATTATCAATAACAAACGCAAAAGCAAATATAATCAAATGGTGAAGGGGCTGGTGTCATCAAAGCATTTTAACTATCATCCTTTTCTTTTTTCTTCGATCATCCTTTCATCTTACCTTCAGTCATCACAATTTTTTTTCAAACCAATAATGAATGTTGAAAAGATGGAAACTGAATACAATTCTGCCTCTGTATAGTCCTGAAATGTATTCAACTGAAAATAATTCAATTGGAAATGAAAATAAAAATATTTTTCATTTCCTGTCATACGGATTCAGAAATTCATATGATTACAGAGGAGTTTGTTCTACTCTATATATCTCGAATCATTCGTTTTTTGTCTTGTTTGAACTTGAAGTATTATTTCATTTATTAGTTTAGTTTCATAAAGATTTGTTTATACATTTCAAGAGCGGATTGGAGCAATGGAACTGTACAACGAACAAAACTATTAAAATTAACAAGGTCATATTATCAAAGGAAAGCATTCGGGCGAATCTGTATGACACAAAATTTATTGTAATTGCTACATAGAATATTCAAAACTGATAGCGTTAACAACAGGTAATATCGCGGTTCAGTCGATAATGAAGGCATTATTGTTACAGTGTTAGGCCAAGTTGTGCTGTTTTTACCTTAGTTATCTCTAACCTATATGTGAGTCGTACGTGCACGTGCACGTGAATCAACAAAAAATTCCGGTACGGGTATAATTCAAATCCATAACATGCCGACTTCACACCCAATATCTCTCAAAACTGAAAGGGAGAAAAAAGAAGAGAAGAAAGAATAAAAGAGAAGAGACGGAAAGAAAAGAAGACAAACAAAAAGAGAAGAAACGAAAAGGAAAACAAAAGAAAGAGGGGGAAGATGAAGGAAGAGGAGAATAGAGAAGAGGAGGTGATATGAGAGAAAAGGAGAGGAGAAGAGCGGAGGATGAGAGGAGAGGAGGAGGAGGAGAATTGGAGAAAGGGGGGTGGGGAAGGCGGGGTGGGCAGGAGGAGGAAGGGATAGGTGAGGATGTGGACGAGGACGAGGAACACGTGGAAGAGAAAGAGGAAGATGTAGAGAAAGAGAAAGTGGAAAAGGAAGAGGAAAAGAAAAAGAAAGAGGAAGAGGCGGAGAAAAACAAAAAGGAATATGAAAAGAAAAGAGGAATAGGAAGAGGAAAACGAAGACAAAGAGAAAGACAAAGAGGAAGAGAAAGGAAAAAAAAGAGAAAGGGGAAGAGGAAGAGAACGAGGAAGATAAAGAGACAAACACAAGAGGATTGAGATCTCTGTATGAATATGAAAATATAACATATAACATAATGTTCATCAAACAGAAGTATAAAAAACAATAAGAAACAACAAAAAATGGTTGAAAAAACATACACATGAAACTTGCTAGGTTGAAAATGGTCGGTTTAGAATTATGTGAAACTGTAATAGAGTGTAATACTCAAAATTTCTCAAACTATTTTTCTGTATTGATTGGTATCAATATTTGTCTCTTTAGTGTTATTCGGCAGATGGTTATATATTTTCACACCAGTGTAAAATGAGGAGTCCTTCACCAGAGAGTAACAAGTCATAGGTAATTTTATATTATTGCGTAAGCTTTGATAAGTTATAGGTGGTGACCTCAAGTTTCGCCAGATGTATTTCAATCCAACACACTGTCTCCAGAATAAAACAAACTACAACTTCGGGAATCATGCAGTCCTGAGGTTTAGCTTTACATAAGTATCGAATAGCTATCTTCAGTAATACAAATACGGACTTCAACAAATTAGAGCTACACACAGCCCAAAAAGGTATACCGTACCTTAAGTGGGATTACCAAAACGTGATATGCCGTTTTCGCAGTATAAACTGCCAGTTCTCTAGCAATAACTCTCACTGCATAACAGCCGGTGGAAATTCGTCTTTTAATTTTTTTCAAGTGTCAAATTTCAGTTTACCGTCTACATATATACAATACCAGAAATTAAGTATAATCCCCGTTTTCAATGATACCACTTGCTGCAGATAATTTATGAAGTGGACATTCAAAAGTCATAATATTTGTTTTGGAAATATTGAAAGAGAATAGATTGGAGTCACACCAAGACTCAGTTTGTTGTATATCATGAGCTATTGTCTCATTGAGTATATTGACTATGCCACAATATATTGGTGTCGTCGGCGATACCAAATCGTTAATATACAACGAAAACAAAATGGGACCGAGAACCGATTCCTCTGAATCACCTGTATTCATTTCAACATTAACTCGTTTTCACAATTTGTCTACGACCCAACCAAGGAAGATAATTCTGCATCATGTATGCTGTTATTGTTCTGGTCATCCTTTAGAAAAGATGAAATCATGCCATTTCTAACTGAAATATTGATCAGTGAGTTTTGAGCGCTTCCCTTAGAAGATTTTCAATAATTTTGATTGAAATTTTATCATAATCAGATATTGATTTATTCCTTATATCTCTGAAAATTTCAAACAGTTCATCAATATTCGTATCATCCAATTGAAGAGATTTATTGATTGCAACATTTTCTAAACTAATCGGTGGATTATATGATACCACAATATTTCGAATGAGTAAGGCTTAGGATGCGGAGTTTATTCCAGATCACTAAGCCTAAGGATTAAGTGGGAATTGCAAAAAAAGGCCAGCGTGGTTCAAACAGAACTGGCTGGTATCTCAATCGTTCCAAAAGAAATAACCAAAAAAAAGGAATTTCTGGCATAAACTTTACAATCTGCAGTGATAGTAAACAAGCCCTATTAGCCTTGAACAGACAATTTGTTACCTTAGGGCTAGTTCTAGAATGCTGCCAACATTTAGCCAAAACCTTGGTAGGTAATAACATTATCCTGAGGTGGATTGAAGGGCACGACAGGAGTTGAGGTGATTGCATTGCTGACTCTTTAGCCAATGAAGCGGCTGGACACAAAATTTTAGGACCCAGTGACACCTACGGCCTGATGACTTCGACAATTGCGGAACTAGCCAAACGTCACATCCATGCTCAATCCCTAAAGAGATAGGGTGTAATCAAAGGATGAAGTCTTGCCAGGATCACCCTGGGCAACCCTGGGAAGCTGGCGCCGAAGAAATACCTGGCGTTACCAGGAAAAACCTACGTTCTCCAGTAGGATTTCTAACTGGCCACTATTAACAAAGGAACACCTCCATATTATGGGGCTAGTGGACCTCTTTTATGCAGGATGTGTGAACAAGAACATGAAACTGTCAGTTATCGTTAATAAGAGAGTGTGTTCGGCGAGTCTTGGCCTAGACCTGCCGATATAAAAGAGATGTCTCCTAGTGACCTGTGACAGGATGGACGACGACCAAGGAGAACAACCCATCGGGAGGATGTACAATGGATCACATATGGCCTGAGTGCTGTGGGCCTACACTCACCCTCCTTACTCTACAGATACAGATTCTGACTAAGTTTCTGTTGAATCAAACAGTATAACTGTTGTTCAGAGTGATTGGTATTTCGAAGTTTTCGCTCTTTTCTGTACCATTTCTTAAATCATTTCTGATAGATCAACTTTCTTTCTTTTTGTTATCTGAGTTTATCAATCTAATTTATGATGTAAATTTCTTCAGTAAGTCTGATGGGATTCCTATAAGTTGTCCTATAATTATTGAAGTATGAAAAAAAAGTAAGGAAAATCAATGAAGTCCCATAGGTGGTGTGAAGAACGAAGATTCATTGATGAACTATAATTCAACGGTAAAATAGATTGTCCTGATGACTTTTCAAAATAGTTTGTTGAAAAATGTTGAGTAGAAATTTGTACCTTCATTTCTAATTTTCAATATTTCTGTATTTTTTCAACTAAAATTCCAAAATGTGAAATAATCCGCACGCACAAATTACTTTCGAATAAATAACGAAATACTTCCTCTGTTCCAGTGAAAATATCTAAATACACATGCTCTTTCAATTCTCCTGTACATTAATGTCTCATTCGCAGAACAAATCCATCATGGCATCCGACGGTAGCCTCATATAGTTAATAAACCAGTAATGAAGATACTCACGATGACTACGGCTAACATTAATAATTAATATTTTCAGATTTGACCTTGTCAGTTTGTTAAGAAAATATCTTACTAATTATCTTTGATTGCTCCTGTCACTTGTAATTAATAACGCACATGCAACAACTGCTTGATTAATGCATACGTTGTTTCAATTCCCACACACCTGTGGAACTATATACAGGGTAATTCACATCCAACTGGAGCCTAGTATATTCTTTTGGAAAAATAATGGTAACAGAAGGAAGTAATATGGTTGACGATATTCCATCTTCGATATCGTTAGATTTATTTCAATATTGTTTTGTGTTTCTCAGTTGCCTTTATGAAAATTCAGAAGTTTTCAGAAAATTTTGCGATCCTCAATAGAATTCAGCCAATAATTCTGCATTGTTCACAAATTTTCGATATGAGAAACTCACTGAACAATACTGAACATACTTCTGACATGGGCAGGGTTCGAATCTGCACCCAGCCAACATTGGTTTCTTCGATAGAAATCACCAATCAACTTATCTTGCCACCGACTGTGTTAAGAAAGTGATTGCGCCAGAATCGAATCAAAATGAATTCAATTGAACCTAATTGAATTATCCAATTCATTGTACTTTCCATCGTTTGAAGTTATGCCAGTGTTTCACTATTTATACACTAATGTATGAAAATATTCTCAGTTGAGTGGTAGACTAATAGCGTAAGCTAAACTCCGCCAAAATGAAAATGAAGACCATTCATTATTATTATTATTACCTTAGAATATATTCATATGCATTGTAGCCTCCAGAATAATGGAGCACGTATGTGTGTGCTATGTGACAATCAGCATGGCTTCAGGAATAATCGTTCCATAGAAACAATTTCATTTCACTTTCTCAACAATATATATTCCTAGATGCTGGTAACTTTGTTATAAGTGCATTCCTTGACTTGTGTGAGGCATTATTTGACTGTTTGTCATTGGATATTCCATCCTATAAGTTGATTAGTCTTGGTCTTCCAAGCAATGTATTGAGATGGCTGAGCTTCTATATGGAGGGGTGCTGTATGTCAGTCAGAAAGAAGGCACCTTGTCAGATGAGTATGCCGTTAAATTGGGCGTTCCTCAGGGCTGACTTTCAGGCGCATTATCATCCATTATATTCACTAATGATTTTCCGTGACAACGTATGGGTCTGCCACATAACGACATTGCAGATGACACCACTGATACTTTCACTGAACACACTATGGATGGATGACATGGTAGCCAAAATTAGTAGCATTATCGATGAATTCTCTTCTTGGTGTGAATGGAATCGCCTAGTCTTGAACACCGCAAAGTCATTGTCAATGAAATTTTACAACAGGAAAAATAATATTCAAGATTCATTGTTCTCTACTGATGGAATAGATGAGTCAGATTAAGTTGAATTTTTGGGAACAATTGTGGATGAATCCCTGAATTGAAACTCTAATTTTGGTGGTGTCTGCAAGCAACTTAATGAAGCATTTCTCTCAATAAAGCAAATGAAAAACTGTGTATACCCGAAAAGTCTGATGAGCATCTATCATGCAATGTCTTTCTCACATTTTTCCTTGTATATTGTATCTTGGGGATGCAGTTCAGACTTCAACAGGGTGTTCATAGGACAGAACGTTTTCTGAGACTAATGTTCATAGGACAGAAACGTATTCTGAGACTAATGTTTGACATGGAATATCGTGAAAGTAAACCAGTATTTATAAGAATGAAATTGTCTGTTCCGGCACTGTAGTCTTTGTCAGAAAAAATCTTACAATTCTCACACCTGATGGATCCTCTCACAATTTTTATACCCGTCATAGTGATCAATTGAGAATTCTTCCCTTCCCCACAGGACAGCGGAGTTCCAAAAATCACCCCTCTACAATGGAAACAACCTGTATTATAAACTGCCAACTTCTATTAAAATTTTGAATACTCGTACGATAATTCAATGTAGTCTTTTATTCTTTTTCTAATAAGTCTAATAAGTTATAGTATACTTTCTGTTTTCAATTGACTCACCACTTGCACATATTGTACCTGATTAGCGAAAACGAATTATCATTATTCGTTCACAAAAAAACTCATCTAGTCATTCGAAGATTTCAAGATTTTCCACACACACTTTTTTAATAAAATGAAAAAAATTACTTTGATGAAATTGTGTATTGGTATGGTTGTTGCCAGACGCTAATAGATCAACAGAATGCACCCATATATCTGAATCAAAAAATGTATGATTCAATGATGAATCATTATGAAATATAACGAATGGCGGACGATACATTAGAAAAACAGTGATTGCTACAGGTGAAGATGAGTCATTCTGAAATGAGAGAGAAAGAGAACTGGAAGAAGAATGAAAGAAGAGGCAGGGGCAGCTTGGGCAGCAAAAGGAATTCCGTGAAAGACAATGCATTACCTGTAATAAAATTACAAGGAAGTCCAGCAGTTACCTGGTGAAATATGAAATGAATTCGAAGGAGTCTGGGTTGAAATTCAGACAGTTAGGAGAATAGGAGGAGTTCAAAAAGTATTGGGCAGGATCATGGAATATATAAAAAAGAATTTGGACGAACAGGTTGAGAAACTGACGAATCAACTCCTGAAGAGCACTTTGGCCAGCCAACGGACTCACATGGACAGACCAAATCGGTATTAACAGGGCAGGCTCACTAACAGCAACAAGAATGATCAACGAGCTTGTACTTTCGAATGTGCTATTTCCAGAACGATGAGAACCCTGAAATCTCCATCTTTCGACGGCCAGTAACTATCGGCCATGCAGTATGAACCAATTGAGTCAGCAAACAATGTCAGCAGCTGGGTGAAAGAGGAAAGGACAATTGCATTAGTTTGAGTTATGCCAGACCATTACTGAATAATATTCTGGAAATAATAGTGGAAGTGGCAATGGATCCCTTAGATCAAAGAGAAACGATTATGTTCAATAGGTTTCCAATACCAAAGAAATGGAGCAGATCACAGACACCAGAAATATGTTGAGGTTTGCAACAGAAAAGAAATAACCAGTCAGCAATTCGGGGCGTGTACCGGCTATTTGACAAGACATGATAAAAATAATGTTGAGTCAGTCTATAAGAACTTTGTGGTAAAAATCGAAACGAGTCAAAAAAATCAAAGAAGTCAAGAAATATTATGTATAGGGAAAATGAACTTCAAGCAACATTTATCAGTTGCTGAAATTATGGATAAGTGTATTATAATGTTACATTAATCGTTTCTTGAATAGTCAAGGAGAAAGCGGTACATGTGACCAGTTGGAACGACTAGCTCTTGGTTTGTGGAGGCAGGGACGTATGTCGGTTTTTGATTTCATAAAGTGCTGAAATGAGTAACAAAATTCAAAGCTGTTTTGAGAACGCCATCTATAGAAGTTTCTGGAAATACTGTACCTTTTTTCAACACTTGTCACTGTAGAACAACTCTGTTACCCCGAGATATGTTACGTTAGGTTCGAAGTGAGTGGGTCTATTCGACCTGCAAGGTTTAATTGTAGCTCACATATATTCACATTTGACCAAATAAACCCAGCTTCATAACGAAGCCGATTAGTTTGTACGTTGAGTGCATATGATACTCCAAATGACAGTGACCTCTAAGAAAGCCTGTTAGACATTGTAGTTCATACCTACTGTAGTCCAACAACTGTTTGGTATGAGACTTCGAAGGATGAACCAACGTCTTGGAATGAACCGATCCTGAAAGATTTTGCCAAAAGTCCACAAATCTTCTTGCCATCCAGGTGTTCAATCTTTGTTTGACGAAGCCTAAAGCGATGCAAATGACAGGTCTACGGACTCCTTTGCAAGGGAGTCAGCAGACTCATTGCCTTCCAGGCCATTATGGCCAAGAATCCAGATCAGGTGAGTCGGGGTGAGTCGTTTTTAGCAATTTGCTACCAATTTAGAGGTTGCTCGGTAGGAGCCAAAAGCTTCGAACGCTGATTGACTGTCGAGAATATTATTATTAATTTGTGTATGAGGCTCTATTCATCCAATCTCTCCGCATATAATTCAATAGAGTAAATTTCCGCTTGAAATACAGTCGCATAGGTGCTTAGGGTTGATATATCTGTCCTGAGTCTGCGACTGAAAACACCTGCACCAGAACCGGAAGGTACAAGGAGTACAGTTTACTCGAGAGTTTTAATAGGGTTTTGTAGCATTCCCAACCCTGAAATGAATTGAAATTCTAAATCAATGTTGCAAATAAATGGTCATTGTCTAGAGAAGTGATTGTTTCAATATTTTTCAATTTCAATTGTCAAGGTTGTCATTGTGAAAGAGTGAAAATCAAAAAGTCGCTGTTGTAATACGTTAGGGAAAAAAATAATTTTCGTCTCGGAAAAATCAACTTGAACTATCATTTCATCACTTCTTCATGTCCCTTTCTGAAAAACATCAACGATGCGAATCATTAAAATATGCAGGAATTCCATGTAACGTAATAACAATAATTCACGTTATGTTTTATACCACTTTTATTTATTCAGTTCCACGCCAAATATTCAATATCACCTGTTTGATTGAAATAAAAGCGTTCCGGGAAGGTAATAACTTTCATTGAGGTTTCAGTCGGCATATATTTTCGAAAGTACACGTTATGGAGAATAACCTAATATTTACCGGTCGATTAGTTTAAAAGTGGTAGTTACAGAAATACCTGCGGTGTGTTGGTGGCACGCCGACTTTTGGCACAGTTATAGACAGTGGCGTCGTTACGCAGCAGGAATAGGATTTCTATATACGCGCGTAAATCAGAAGTGATTATAGAAGTCTTAAATATAATGATACTTCAAAGCTGGGTTTATTTGGTCGAGTGTGAATAGGTGTGGGGCACAATAAATCCTTTCGGGTTGCGGTGAAGGCTCGGATAGAAATTTGACCAGCAGAAATCTCAGCTGGCCAAATGAAAGGGTAATATTATTGTGTCGCTACGTCTGCCCCGGGTACACAATTCTCGGACTCAATGATAGTCTACCCCCGCTTTTGGTACAGAACATAACTAATAACGCCTTTTTGGGACCTAACAGTCACATTCTACACTCTATATAGATTTAACTCAATTTTGAACGTGAAAATGAAATGCTATCAAATATAATAAAAGTATTGAAAAAAAGGTAGAACAATGAATACAATGAGAAACAGAAATGAGCTCAAATATAGAATTTCGAAACCAGATGCAGAACATAGAACTAGTTACAAAGTCCAGAATTATCCTGCAGTAAAAAAGGTATCCATGTATTCGAGTAGATTTTTCTTTTTTAAATACTTTTGAAAACAAATGTAAGTTATTTATGTTTTGGAAAAATCGAGTAGAATTTCAA
>WOGO01008440.1:0-10648 GCA_015342085.1 Leptinotarsa defecta
TATATTAGATTGCATGTGTGATTTTTCACTCTATCGCGTTTTTTTCTGAATCTCCATTTGGTGTATGAGTAATCTATCTTTTGTAATTCATAGGTTAGAGATGGAGATCATGAAAATGCAACTTTAATAGGAAAATACTGTGGATTTAAAACAATCAACATAACATCAACGCATAATACTCTGTGGATGAAAATGCCAAGAAGTTTCAGATCTATTATAGCAGAGTATTCTTCTGTGGATGTTGGTGAGTTAACCTGTTTCTTTTCTTTACTGTCTTTTGCTGCTTCACTGAATTCATCTAAGCTTTGTGTTTTCTGAAGTTATAGTCAGTAATATAATCTGACGAAAATAATTCTTGATAGGTAGAATTAGAACCTCTGACCTGGAATAAATATTCTCTTTCGATGCGCATTTTGCTAGTTGGCATCATTAGATGCAGAAATCTCAGAACTCATATACAACGAAAATCTGATGAGTGTGCTAGACACGGATCATCTACTTCATATATGGGCTCTGAACCATCTGTGGGGTATTGAAATCTTTGGTATACTTTGAAAATAACTTTTTTCCTGAAAAAATGGGACTCAACAATGGAGACCCTCGTCATGTCTAATTCAAACGTCCAATTCAAATCATAGGAGGCAAACATTTTGTCGTCAAACTAGTAGAGAATTACTGCTGAAAAGTAAAACGTAATAAGTCCTGAAGGCTGTGGTGTTTTCCTGCAACCGCAAAATTAGAAAATAATAACGTTTTTAGGGAGATTCTAAATGAAATTGTAGAGCTCATAACAAATTAGGTTTAAGGTTGATTAAACCGATTTCTGTTAAATAGATTTTCACCTTGTATAAAACTTTCAGACGTGGAATCATTGATATTATTTTTCGTATTCCCACAGGCTGTGGAGGTATTCTTAGAAACAAGTTCGGAACTATTTCGCCATCAGTTGTAGATGGCAGCTACGCTCCTTCTTCCTCGTGCACATGGCTCATAATTGCGCCTCCACAAAATGTGATACAGTTAACATGGATGACTTTCAATTTAGAGCAGAGCTTCGACTGTAGCTATGACAATGTTCAAGTTTTTGACAACAACACAGATTTAGGAATGGGCGGTTTGATAGGAAAATACTGTGGATTCAATGCACCACCCATACTTCTCAGTTCTTCCAATATGATGACTGTGGTATTCACTTCAGACGTATCTATTAACATGGATGGATTTTTGGCATCATACACATTCATTCCGGAAAAGAATGGTAAGGAATGAAATAAAGTGGGAATTGTAGTAACCTTATCTGTATACAAAATGGATTATTTCAAATGTCACTGAGTAACAACTTACTTACTTTACTTTACTTTACTTACTTTAGTTTGTGGTGGAAGCTATTTCACGTCAGCAGGAGTCATAAAGTCTCCCAGATATCCTGAGGAGTACCCAACCAATAGAGAGTGCACGTGGATTATACACGTGATGCCAGGTCAACAGATAATGCTGAATGTAACCGAATTCGATATAGAATCTTATTCTGGGTGCAGATATGACTGGCTAGAGATAAGGTGAGTATAGCATTCGTTGGATTCAATTATTTTTCAACTATATAGATTGTATTTTTCCAAATAAATGTTCATTTTCAACAGGTTTGAAAATGACCATATAACGACAGGTACTTTAAATGAACTTAAAGCTGTTTAGGTACTTCCCATAAGCTGGATATATTATCCGGGAATAACTCCAATTTGAATCAATAACTTGATGCAGTCAATTTTGTTTGGGAGTATACAAAAATCATTTGAAGTGCAATTTCCCTCATCAACCAGAGCTTTCGAATTAAGGTACAATGAAAAGATAGAAACCACTGTATTCAAAGAACGTAATTTTTATGCACTGGCTTTGAACAAACTCTGAATGCTGCGAAAACTCAAAGTTGAGCTTACGTCTCGAAAAAGCTATAACATTCAGATGGTATAGACATTTCAAAAATATCTCAAGTAAGTGACACAACGAGAAAAGAAATCCAATGTAACGTAAAGTTAGGTTTTTTGAAGGACAAAACACAAGCACTACAGGAAAATCCTGAAGGCGCTCTCAGAGCGGTGCCTGTGGATTTGAATCCCTGGAGATTAAATTGAACCTCAAAACGAATAGAAGCCACAATCCGTCGCGTATTCCTGATATGTACCGCTCTTGGTGGAATCAAATGTGCCAAGTTACTTGAACACTTCCCGTAAAAGTATCTATAGAAGAAAGACAAATCTCCAACCTTTCTTGTTTCAGGCTATTAAGGTTGCTCGTGATGTTCGCATCTAAAATCAGGCAGATGGCTCTTTTCTAGATGGAATCCAGTGAAGAACACTCACAAAAAAGATAAATTCTCCCCATTCACATATTTACCTATTATAAGAATATAGGTATTTGAATTTGAATATTATTCAACAGAACAATCAAATAATGTTAGATTTCAAATATTATTGAAGGAAAATTGTTGATGATATCTTATTAAGTTTGTCGTACGATAAAATAGAAGAGGTTCTTCGAATTTTCAGCGATAATAACCCTCGTCTCCAATTTACCATGGGAAAAAGAGAATGGGAACTTCAGAGTTTTATTTTTTGATTCCAAATTAATAAGGATACAATATAAGACTCTTTTTAAGTCTTGGTATAGCAAATTGGGCATAGCAACTATGGGCTACTCCCCATAGTTAGTCACCAGTTCAGTTTTTAACCGTGTTCAATATAAGGAACTCTTTTTTTGATAAGCAAATTTATCAAATACGACAAGTTACTCAATGGGGTAAACTAAAACGTTTGCTTCTTCCTCACTTTAATAAAGTTATCAATTACAGTTTTTATGTATTTTCAGATTGCAGAAGGTGAAAGAACCCAAAAAGTGTCCATAAAAAATCTATAAACATTTTTCTTTAAGGCTTTGGTTATATTAATAACGACTTTCTGACGTTAACTTAGCAATAAAATATACCGTATATGATAAAATATCAATGTATTTTGAGTTTCTAACATCTGAACACTACAGTTTGATGTTGGTGCTAGTTGAAAATAACAAATTTACGAACCAAATCAAAATATGAATTCAGCTTGCTGAATACAATATTTAAAATTTATTTTAATATATTTCAAACTGTAACTACGGGAATATAAAAATGAAAATATAAAAATCGGTGACATTTAAAATTAACGTGACTTGAAATCTCTCCACTTTTTATTTTTATTTTCTTTTTTCATTTCCTTATTTTAATTTATTCAATTGTTCTATTTTTACTTGTATTTTATTTCACTATTATTTCATTTCAGGTTTATTTTGGTTAATATAATTGTTATTTTCAGCCATTCATTTTCAATTCTTCTTTTTTATTTGTTCCAGGGATTTCAAATCATTTTATATAATAGACAATGGAAGTCCGAACTAGTGAAATTCATCATGAAACATTGTTAATCACCTTCAAACAAAAGTAATGATCACTTGACTCCTATTAGGACTCACCCACGTATACTTGATATCTCTAGCAGATCAACCACAGTGCCATATTTGTGAAGTTGTACTGACAGTATAACATATCATGGTGTAGTGTCCAGTCTTTCAATTAGAAAGAGAACTACGCAAAATATCGAAGGAAACGCAGGTAACCTTGAGATACTTTGGTGCTAGCAAGATTATAAATAATTTCAGTGCTCTGAACTTATTCAACAAAATATAATTCTGTAGTCAGTGTATTTACTGTTTATAAATATCTTTTCCGCCGCGGATAACCATAAAGTTGATGCGGTTATTCGCAAATTAAAAAATACTGTTTTAGTTTTAGAAATCGATTGAGCCATTTTGTCCATCTACAAACAAACGATAACTTAATTAAAAAAAAAGAATCTAGACTTGACTCTGATTTATTCCAATGAATGTTCGCAATATTTACCATTGACTTTCTGACAAATTTATTTTTCTCATTATGACAAGTTTCTGGGCCATTTTCGTTGCAAGCATTTTATTGTACGCGAGTTCTGAAATGAACTGCGTTTGTATATTGTGAACTCCTCAAAAACATCTGGAAGTTTCATATCAGGTTATCGAGAAGGTATTTGTAAGGCACCACGTTTACTATCGACCGGTTTCGATAATTTTCATATAGACACTTTTAATCCAACCTCACGTAATGGGAAGATAGCTCATCTTGCTGGAACGTTTCATCAGTTGATAACTCTTTTGGGTTTGTCAAAGATCCTAACCGGTAGATGAGCAGTTCTCATCACCCACTGGCCCACTGATCACCTGATATGGTACCTCTAGATATTTTTGAGGCGATACGTGAAAGTAGGAAGGAGAACGATGAACATTTTCAACATTCATTGAAATAAACTGGGGTGTTATGAATACATTTTCTCTTGAAATTATTATATGTAACGTTATTTTGCGGATTCTTAAAATGAATATATAATTGTTAATTGCTAAGGAATAGCTGAACCGATTTCTGAAAGTGAAACAATATTGGATTGAGAATTGAATCACCTATTGAATGAGTTATGAAGCTCTTCCTTTCTATTTGATGAGTAATGTAACACTTGTGCATTTCTCATCAAAAAATGCAAATAATGAAGCATTTCACGTAAATTTTATTAGACATTGATATCTTGGTCCATGAGTTTTTATAGTCGTGAGTTGTGATGTTTGCAGATAAACGTAGAGCGAACTAAAAAAAGTAAAATTTTCATTTGTAAGTTCATTCAAATCAATAGTGGTTTTGAATTATCTACTTACATAATAACCCAATATTGTAAAATAGTATGATTCCAGATGATTTTGTGCTAGATAAAGATATCCAAAAAAGCATGAATACGTTGATTTACGGTTTCATTCATAATTTTCGATGTCACTAATGTTAAAACAACTACTCTACATATAGATATTCGGTAGACTCTACGAAAATCAACAAATACGGCAAAGTTTGCATTATTAAACAATATTCTAGAATATGTTAACGGAGGAGAATGCCCAGCCGTTATGCTTCGTAGTTTAAGTAGAACATTTGAGTGCGTTAATCCTAAAAAACTGATTTCAAAATCAGAAATGTTGTATGGTATAAGAGGGGTTTATGTCAGTTGGCTGACTTCATTTGTTGAAATTAGAAGACAATGGGTCCACTACTGTTTATAGTCTATGTATATAATATCGACTCAGTAGTTAACGAAGATCTTTATACCGCTTATTCAAATGCATTTTCACTAGTTATATCTGCATCAGATACAAAAATATTAGAAAACGATTGTGCCACAATAGTAAGCCGGATATCAAATTACTTTGATAACAATGATTTATTCTTCAGTGCAGACAAAACAGAAGTTACTCGTATTCACAATTGGCGAAACAGAGTGGAAAACATATATTTCATGGTGAACAATGTGACCCTAACAAATAATGATCACAATGTAAGATTCTTGGGAATCACTCTAGATCTGGATGAGTGGAAAGCCCACTGTCACCAATTAATTTCAAAACTTGATTCTTCGAAGTATCTCTTCATCAACTTACGAACAGTTTTAACAGTCAGTTGCTCAATATATATTATGCTCTTATTGTTCTTATCGGTTGGCGACATTTTTGAAGAACAAACTTGCTGGTATATTATGTTGAATCAGGATTTGCCATTAGAAAATTACTCCATCAAAAATTGTTTTGCTCAATTTTTTCGCAGTAATTTGGCGAATGTTTCTTCAACGTCAGTAGTTGGACTTGGAACCCCCATTTTCTCCCTTGGAGATGAACATTCCTGATTCCCTTTTTTTTGCTTATTTACGCTATACAAAGAACCTACCTGCATACTTCTAGATTCTAAGTTCTGTAGCTTCGGCTGTACGTCAAAATAAGAGCAAGCAACAGCTAGTAATTTATACTTTTACTTTAAAAATACAGTAACTGAAAAAATATGCCAACTGCACTGAGTAATGAATAGCTTCAAGAATCGAATTATGTTACCTACAAAGAAATACGCAAAACTAACACAACCGTCCACGACGTCAACCGCCACGCGTCTGCCTGCATTCGGGTCGTATTCTAGGCGATGGCGCTTTATTGCTTAGACCGCCCTTCTATTTCTACGTCTTCTTACAGTAGACGCGACGCGCAATGGCTTACTGTGTTGCGTCAAATTAATATTATCGTGATAACTTTCAAACGATACGTCCAAATTACTTAGTGTAAAAGACAAAGTTACTTACTTAATACTCATTATTATATTAAAACCAAAATAACACGATACCTTTGTGAATTGTAGCATATATGCTATTCTGATGTATGAACTGTATTTATGTAAAGTGTCATCTAAATCCGTTCAGTCTTTTAGGCGTGAAAGAGGCACGAACATATATACATCCATCCACCAAATTCATTATCAATGAACGTAGATAGTGTCAAGGATAAAAATTCAGATTAACTGAAACAATTCAGATGGAAGTTATCAGAATATATTGGGGTCACAAATAATACGAGAGTAATCTAATCTGTTTCAAGATTTGGAAAATAAATCACATACCTCAGCTTATCGCAACAATTGTGAAAAAATTATTATATTCAAAACAATAGAGAAAACATTGAATTGATGTAGCCGTAATTACGTAGTAGTAGATCACAATGAAGAAAAGATTATTGAAACTTATTTTTTACCACTTTTATAAAAGCGAATAACAATTGAATAATATGAGTTTTACAAAGTCCTGATAGGAGAAAATCCTCATCAATCAACCAAACTCAATCAATTCCCAATCAGACAAGTGAATCTCATAGTTAAATTTCTGTTAAAATCTGAATTGATAATAAATGTGTGTTTCCTAAATGACTTGAAAAATATTGCAATCTAGGCTTCAGATTTCTTTAAGAAGTTGATTTCTATAAGCTGGAATAGAACAATACTAACATTCTGATTACTAAACAAAACCAAAATGAACATTTAATAAATATAGTTTGAAAAACACGCTTTTAAAGAACATCGAACTAAAAATGTTTTTTTAAAATAAGCTTCAAACAATAACGAACGATAAATACTAGTATAATTGTGAAAAAAGCGACTGGTGTATATATCACATACAAAAAATATGGCACAAAGCGCCCACGCTTACTTCAAAAAAATATTTTTAACTTTCTAGTTCGATATTCTTTAAAAGCGTGTTTTTTAGTTTTTCAAAGTATATTTCTTTTTAATTTTTTTTACTTTCGTATGCAACGAAAGCGTGTTTTTTACTCTTTTTGAACTATATTTATTTTATCTGAACTTTGGTATCAATCAGCTGTATATTGTTCAGAAAAATGACCATTGATATTTTCCGATTCCGGAGAGGGATCCTGAAAATCAGCTATCAAGGCCAAGGCATCAGGCGCGCAAAGGAGGGTTACAAATAAGGCAGCAGTTGCGCGTGTTAATAAAAAAATTACTTTTTTCAAATGAAGAAATACCTGTAGAGTTCGAATTATATCAAGGAGGTTGCGTACAGCGCCATCTGCGCGCGAATAGATCAAGCAAGGAGAGTTACAAACATTCAAACATACTTGTTAAGCTAATGAAAGCGTGTTAATTGAAAAACTGTAAGCATTGAGTAAAGGCAATAATATGCCAATATATTCACTAAATTTGAATAAAACATGACTACTTTTTATGAAAATAGAAGTTGAATTTTCATACCAAAAAAATTAGCAATGTCCGGTATACTGGACGTAGTAACATTTTTGAAAATATAGTAATTTGCTCTCCATATTTGATTCATTCTGAAGACATTCTTTCAATTTTGTAGGCGTGAAAGTCCATAAACATCAAGAATAATATTGGTACAGCTTGTCTATTAGAGCGGAAGAGAGAGAGAGGGAGAGATAATTCTCAAGTCTCTTCCTAGATTAGACAAGCTGTAACTCCCTCACAAAACAATATTCATCCATTTCTTACAGTGCTTACCTCTGCCAATGAGGAATCATAGCATGTTCACCATGGACGTTTTCCAAACTGCGGTTCTTCATCAAATCCAACATGTAATCTATTGAATTCTCCAAATTCTTCGTCCCGGACAACCTGGCTCCAAACTTATCTACAAAATACGCCAGATCATTATAAACACCCCCTTTGAACTTGCCATTCGTGAGAGCATCTACGATTCTGTTCACTGTCGGGCCATAAGAAGCGATCTCAGCTTTGAGTTCAGTTGGCAAATTGCAGCCGTTCACTTCGTTGTCAAGTACGTCACTGGAGGCAATTGTTAAAACAAAAAACACTACCAAAAGCACAGCCAACTTTCCAATCATTATCATGATTGTAGTAGCTTCCAACTGATTAGGTAGGCTAGAATTCTACGGATTTATATATTCCGGCACTGTACCCTAGAAAAGGAGATAACCTTTGAGTGGTGTTGATGTCTGATACGGAATTTTGCTGGATTTCATCAAGTGATAGATTCCATGTATATTGTCTTGTCTTTGAGATGAAACTTTTTACGAAATTTATCTGTTATCGCTAATATTTATAAATACATTTTTACAGAAAGTTTCAAGCATTATCGGGAGGGAATAATGAATTGGGAAAGTTAATTGACAGCTATAAGATGACTCGATATGTAATAATAATTAATGTAGAATGTAACATAAATACGTTAATCCGGAAATCCTTTTTTTTGTTTGTTAAAAAAAAAGTTATTTGCACGAAATTTGGTACCCTGAGTTTTTTTGACGTGGGAAATCATAATTTCATATCTAGAGGGCTGTCATTATTTATTTCAAATTGTTTTTTGACAGTAAACTTTTGGTACTTTTCATGAAAAAACCTGATTCCCACATTTTTTCCAAGTAAAAAAGGTACACTTCAACAACGCTGAAGGTGATCGTTTTTAAAACATTTACAATTTTCTATATCGATACATTACTTAGCTCCTGGGGTGTTAAGTGAAGTTGCTGAGAACATTACAAAAACTAAGTATGTGCTGGATCTCGTCAAAATAAACAACTTTTTCCAATAAAATGTTTATCGAAAAATCATTCTTTTTCGAGATACACGTTGTTGACCTATTTCAAAACATAGTTTTGTCAATTTTTTTGTCAAGTTTTTTGCAATTTCAGTTATTATTAAGCCCAGCAAGATAACTCCGGAAATTTCCGAAAATGATCTTGCTGGGCTTATTGCAAAAATGTTTCTCAAGTTCCGACAAATTTGTATTGAGTGGGCGACAAGACAAGAGATGTTTAAAAAGTTGGTAAGAAAGTTAGTCATTACTGTAATTTTTACCACTGTATATATTAAGGATGAACGTAATAAATAATAGTAAATGATATTTTGCAGCTACTGGTTACACAATAGTACATCAGAGTTAACACATGTCACACACGGTATTTCCCAAGGATCGGTGTTGAATCCTTCATTATTTATTATATTTGTCAATGACCTTGATAAATATATGGACAACTACAATTCGGTTTTTTTGCTGATGGTATTAATTCTATATATTCAGAAGAAAATATGACGGACCTGATGAGAACTCATGAAGAGGCAAGGGAAAGATCTGACCATAGGTTTGCAATGTACAAACTCAAATTGAATAGTGGTAAAATATGAATGCAATTTTTCTCAAAGCATCCTCACAGATTTGAACACGAGATTGTTAAAAAACTTGGACTTTTCATAGACAATGGCCTATCTTGGAATTCACATATTGATTTTTTTTTAAATAAATTGTCCACATCTATTATCATTCTTCGTCAGTTGAAAACCATAACAAGTAGCATTACATTGAATATGACATATTTTTCTCTGGTTCATTCACATTCATGAGTTACGGAATTGTTTTCTGGGGTAACGTAGCTGATATGGCTTCATTGCCAACCTTTATTTCGCTTACATCTCTGTATCTCTTTTATGTCCTTCTTGAAATCCACAAGAAGACAAATTTTTGGCGAAACATTCGGACATTCATAATTTCAATACAAGGGATGCGAACAACATATGCTCAAATCGTTTTCGTCTGAATAAATCTCAAAAAAATTCTTTAGATTATAATATTTGTAATACTCTATCTGAGAATTTGAAAAAACTGAGTATTGTGAAATTCTTGAAACACTTCCTTTTGAGTCATTGCTTCTACTCGATCAATGATTACATTCAAAACGTTTCAAATCGGAAACATGCTCACTCCGCCATGTACCCGTATAATCAGTCCCTATATATGTTTTTAATTAGTTAAGAGCTTTTATTTAACTTGACTTGTATGTATGTCAACAAATTTTGCAAGTTTAATTTGACCCACTTCCCGGTAACCGATTGACCTGAAATTTTGCATGCTGGTCCAGAACCGATAACAATGCATATTAATCATAAACGTGACCTGATGCTGCTGTCAGGATCGGCTCCGAACGAGAGATCACCTAAACGGTAAATAGCAGGGACACGAAATTTTGTATACGCATTCGTTTATGTTAGGCAGTTGGTAGTTCCACAATGAAATAGATGCCACATCCAGGGTTGGCTTCAATAAAAAATATATTTCTAGAAAAAAAATCAAATCGAGCTTTTACTTTTAAATACCTACTTCCCGTCTCTAAAAAGAAGACAATAAATGATGTAGTAGGTTGTAAGAACCCATATTTATTTGCATTGTAAAAAAATATTATT
>WOGO01008441.1:0-10273 GCA_015342085.1 Leptinotarsa defecta
TACAGTTTTGATGATAATGATGGTGTTGACGACGAAAATTATGATGATTATTATTATGTATTGTTTCAAGTTATAGTAATTTCTGTTCGTCCCAAACTCTTCAGCCAACAACTGCCAGAAGTATCAACCTCTTTACCTCTGATTTCCTGGCAACTAGTCTCCGTAGGCAAAATATTTCACCCTGTTCTAGCGTGAGGAAGAGGCCACGACCTTAACTACACCAGAGTCATCACCCACGGTTTCAACAACATCCTCTATTATTGAACAAAAAATGTGGGAAATTTCTTAAGAAAGCAAAGAGGAAAAACAACATTGAAAACACGTTATGAAGATATGTGGAGAATACACAAGAGTTTCTGTCAGAAAACCTTTTGGAACAACTACTTTCATATGAACATTGAATTATACGAAAAAAGGGTCTTTATTTGAACATTGAATGAAATGGATTTTTTTTATTCATTGAGGAAGAAGCGAAAAAATATTTCATTTTATTTTCTTGGTTTATTGGTCATCGTATACCTCAAATTAAATATAATGAAACACCAAAATAAAGTGAATGTTGAGGAAGTGTATGTGCCAAATATACATATTTATCTTTGTGAAGGGTGTTTCTTCATTTATTTAGTTTAGTTTCTCTTCTTTAGAAGTTTCTCACTCTTCTCAATAGTATATCATTGGAGAAATAGAATACCAAAAAGATTTTTGTTTAACTATTTAATATTATTCACTACTGAAACCTAAAATATCCTGACAAAAAATGTATGAATCTTTTGTGATGAATTTGTAACTTTGAACCTCAATAAGATGAAACAGAAAATATTGAAAATCAAGGAAGTGTATGCTTCAGTTTCTTCCCATCACAACTACTGAAGCCGTTCTCACAGTCCTTGAAAATTACACCTTTCAATCGATTCCTCTCTCCATCGGCTCGTAACCATTTACGAATTATGTGATGAAAAAAGAAACAGACCATCCATGTTTAACGCATGAGTCCCGTGGCCCATAAATTTTCGGTGAAATGAGTGGTGGACCTATCACTTACAATAACTCATCCTGCCGACAGAATGTACGATTATTGGCGATGGGTATCATCATTTACACCTTATTGATGTATCATCAGGGGCGTCGTTATTTTTTCGGGGTGATTTGAAGACAATAACAGGGTTTATGACCCCGAATGAGTTTTGGAGTCTAAATGATATTGCGTCTTTCCGTACAGGTACAGCTTGACAGATCTAGCTGTGTCTCTGAATATCAGATGAGCAGTAGATAAGCCGGAGACGTAGAGCGAGAGCATATTATCATCGAAGAACTCGTATAGTGTACATAGTGCTAGGACAGTAAGTAGAAAAATTTAATTATTCTGTATGGGAAACTGCGAGTTATTTATTGTCTTCGAAAATGCCTTCGAACAGTTATTTGAAATACAAGATTCACAGTGAAAAAAGCAGAGAAATTGTGAACGACGTATCACGATTTATATAATCGGAAGCAACAGCCGATGGACCAAGCATTCTTCTCGCTAAGGTGAGAAGTAATACTAATAGTGTGAAAAATTGTGACCAACATTGTATTTTAACTTCGAAGGTTCAAGAAAGAGTAACTGAGGCCACAGGAATTCGCGTGCGAACTGTACGAAAAATCAAATCAGAGATGAAAAAAGTAGAAAATGGTGGGGGAAAATATTAGCAACTCCGAATAAAAAGAGATGTATCAAAAATTCCAAAATTGTGATCGATGAAGATGATTTGGCAATGTAACACAAATATATGATAAATTTCCATATCAAAGAGAAACGAGTTCCCACTCTTGGAAAAATATATAAAATTCTCATTCGAGATATTGACTATCAAGATTTCAATCAATCAATCATGCTTTATTGTCCAAGAAATTCTTATTGACAAAGCTAGTGAAACTTTATGAAGTCAACAATGTTAAAGTTTTTGAAAAATATTAAAATTATGATATACAGTGAACAATCATTATAGGGTTAAAAAATGTACATATACAAATACACATAAATAAAACAATATATAAACCATTACAGATAATAAATAAATAAATCATTACATATATGTAAGCATCTGAAATACTAACATTTGAAATACATCATAGCAGGGAGTCATTGCGATAGGAAATTCATAAACTTCGATTTCGACGGAGAAAGGTGAAAAATTCGATTACTCAGGATAAAACTTTTGAAGAGAAAGATGATGTCGACCTATTATCTATATGGATAAAACACACATTCACGTTACATATACACACAAAAATAATTGAAGTGATCATACTACGGAAGGCCTCAAAAAACACGTTAGTAAACGACAATTTCTGATCATAATACACGGGGATGGTGAAAATAGGTTTATGTCTAATGCTTTCATTAAATGAAAATCAAATTGTAATACAGGCGATTATCACAATGAGATAAATTTTGATATTCATAAGTTTTCCTCCAAGCAATGGAAATCTCGTTGTGAACGAGTAAGGAAATTTAAGGGCGATTTAATGTCGAATGAACGCTTGATAGACATCATCATGGATGATCTGATCATTGATTTACATGATGAGGATACCGACACTGCATCGGAACAGGAATATTGAGATGACGTTTCAGAGAATGTGGATGGAAATTTATTCTAGTCAAACTTCCTTTCCCGATTGTACTTCCTGATGAAAGTGGGTAGTGAACAGTTACCATATCTCTTTATTGATCGCGCATCTCAAAGGTAGGTACATCTAGATTTGCCAAGCTCTACCTTTGTAGTTCTCTTTATAGATTGAACAAATTACTTTACAGTTCGATCCACTATCCAAAACTTGCACGGTTCTCGAAGTGAAATCATTAAACAAAAAAATTAAGGACAACAGCCGGTGTCATGAAGTAATTTAACTGGGATGAATCACGTATACATTGTAGGACTCAACTGAGAGAAAAATCATGTGACCCATGACAGAAATCGCACGTTGAAAGGTAAGACTTCGTTAATCCTAGGTCGCAAAAGTATAGACTTCTGAAGGTTGTCGTTCGTAGTGGTATTTTTTTAACTTTCGTCACAAAACCGACATTTATGGGATCGATGAAAGGCACAAATAAGTATTATCAATGATAAATGAGGCTCCCATGGGCGGTCCATTGCAAAAACAAACTTTTCTTCGTGTAAAAATTGAATTCTTCACAGATATTGTTACCATTCAACCAATTATCGATCTGTTTCAAGCTTGCCAAGAAGCAAAATATGTTTTTTTTGCCTAGCCTTCAGAATCATTTTGGAAAAATGTTTATGAAGTCGAAATGCTTCCAATAAAGGAAATTTTTTAGCCTGTATGCGAATGGATCACTGAATGTTGTTATATTTCTCATTCAATAAAGAAAATAGATAACTTACTGAGCAGGCTCATGAGCTGATGCCCAGAAAATATATTTTCAGGTATAATAGAATTTTTATAGTTTCATTACAGAGAATTCAAGGTATTTCAGGTGATCTTACGGTTCAACTTCAACTATATATGTTCCGTTTTCTACTTTTTGTATTATCCGAGTCAGTTCAGGTTTGGAGAAATTTGTATGTATATCAGAGTTATATTATTGGCATATAAAAATATTTATGAAGAGTCATGAAATTCGTTCAGAAATTATTTCGAAAAATTTGAAAGAATCGTATGGAATGGACATGTGTCTCGAAAGTGAGAATAACAAATTTTGTAAAATGAAAAATCGTTATATCTGGGGTATTTTTAATTGCGATTTGCAGTATATTCGTGAAACCGATTTTTTATTGAAATATTCAATTAGGAAATGATTTATATTGTAGCCATCCTGTATATTCATGAATCTTCACTAATCACCTTGAAATCCACGGACGTAAACTTCAAGGGATGTGTAATCATGCCTGAAGTATCCACTTATGCATTTATATATAATTCGACCCAACCTACTAACCCAATATTGACTTAATTGACATGAAATCCACAGTAGGCTTCAAATCGAAGATGAATACGCATTTTCCATCATTCTATTCAATTCTATTCAAACGGAGTGGCTCTATAAAGTAACAATTAGAAATGTTTAATGTATGAGGAAACGGTGTTTGTATACCTCTTGAAAATTTCAGGCGTCGGGGCCATTGCCTAGTATCAACTCAGTGGTGGCGATCGGATATATTTTTAGAGAAAATATTGAAGATGTTGATAAATGTAGACTATGTACACAGATAATTACAGAAATTGAATTATCTTCACGAAAAGAAATATAAAGAGATTTGATAGTTTGAATCAAGAACACAATACCATTTGCTTTCAGGATTTTTCTAAAAAAATTAGTATTTTACTACAAATACTTGTGATCTGTCTGGGTTGGCCTTCTTCAAACATGTTAAGGGTCCATATATAGAGTTGTTCATTCCTCTCTAGCGTCCTCATCAGCTTTTCTCTTCTGCTCAATCGCTAACTATTAAATTTTACAGTATAAATTGGACGACAATTATTACAAGTTCTGAAAGGAGTCATCATACCAAAGACGCATACATGATCATAACAATGATTACATCGGTTTTTTCCGTAGCGTCATTGCTTCATTCTTTTAATCATATTTTGAAGTGGGTTATAGGTTAGTCTGAGATCTAGCATCTTTGTTGGCAGAACGACAATTCCTGAAAGAAATAATACTTCTCACGTTTCAACTAACACTGTTTTACTGAGTGGATTGAGTTTAACTTCTTTCTACTTCTTTCCCTAGTTGATGTATATCATGTGTATATGTTTATGAACATCAACAAATGAAATTATATTTGATTTGTTTCGTTTATGATATTTTAAATACGAAAATATTGATTTTAGGTGACGTGTTGAACTGTACCTTGTAATTTTTGTTGAGTTCAGTTCATATGAGATACATTCTCCCTCATAACATTCATCAATGTATTTAAATCACCATCACCCACGAATGTGGACACTGTATTTTGTTGTAATGTAACTTCTATGTGAATTTATCTCGGAAAATAAACGTTATCGTCATTATAGTTGTTCATTCACAGAAAGGCACTATTCCCTTTCTATCTGTTCCCTCGGGGACGTAGGGATTAGGGCCGATGTACGTCTTATGGACGTACCCGGTAGGTCAATATTCCGCGCAAATGTCCTCAGTACGTTCATTTTTTATCCACATCGTATCTAAACTGAATATTTCTGGGGCGTATTCAATCAACTATAGGAAAATTACCATTCATAGTTTGGCAAGCAGTTTCATGTATAAAATAATAGTTTTAATATAGTTTTTAGGCAAAAGATGCATATGCCTCTAAAACTTTTGCCGACCTAGCAGGTCATTTTCATCATTATACACTGTTGACGGAAGTGGTTGTCAAAAGATACCAGAGATTCATCTCCTCAATTCTCAATATTATGTAAGTGAAACTTACTCTGAAATATATAATGGAATTGGCCGATACTTGATGAAAATCCATAACTAATAACGTATTCAAAAAACACTTTATTGTGAGACTTTCACTGAACAATTTAACGAAAACGCAACACGTGTTTCGCCATACAATGGCTTCTTGGGGCGTGTCTTTACTGGGGTGTCTTCTTCGGGCGTGTCTGTGAAGACACCCCAGTAAAGACACGCCCGAAGAAGCTATCGTATGACGAAACACGTGTTGCGTTTTTGTAAAACTGTTTAGTGAAAATCTCACAATAAAGTGTTTTTTAATATGTTACTCTGGAAATGCAGCGATTTTGAAATACAGAATTTCTGAAATATTGTATACTTTTTTATAAAACCTAGGATGTTATCTAACTGCATGAAGTATAGAGAGAAGAGGAAAAGATGAAGTTTCTATCGATGTCTGGCTTTCAGTAGGGTTTGGCGAACCACTCTGAACCCAATCAAGAATAAATTCTTCTACAGAAATGGTACACTATACGATAAGATGATATTCGGAGTTTTTTCAAAAATATTTTATAATAGCTAACCCGGCGAACTGTGTACCACTTCAGAATAATTAAATGTTGTTTTGAGTTTAAGCTGAGTTATATCAATTGCTTCGTATTATGTTCGGAAATCCAATCACACATAAGTAGTTTGGACTTTCTGGCCATTTTCATACTCGGCTGTAGATTTCATGATAGGAAAACAACAGTAGATTGATACAAAAAGCCGAAGAAAATTAATTTTCTAAAAACATACATTATAGATACATGGTAGTTTTTATTATTTACTGACATTCAATAACTATTATAGAAGGCATAAGTAGATTTGAACCTTCAAACAATATATCAGTAGTTTGAGAGACAAAACAAAGGATTTAGTGCAAAAACAGTTGAACTGGCTCGCTCCTCTCGTGCGATTTCTTCTTCATCTGCAGTGAGCTGATTTGCAATATTCCACAGTCCATTTGCATTAGGTAACTATGCATTTTTTTCGCGCACACTATGTTCAATCTCTAATTTGCGACGATTTTGTGACTTGGTTTCACATATCAGATTAACTTTTCAAAGTTGTTTTCATGACATTTATTATCATTCAAAATTATCAAATGATAGTTGTCGTTTGCACCACTCTCTCAATCAATCAACAGTGTCTAGAGATTTTTCGATTTGTGATGACTTCCATCTGATTGTCAAAATCGGGAACTTCAAATATATCTTGTATTTTTCTGTTAAAATAACGATAAACCTCATGATCATAAAGCCGTGTGACAGTTACACACTTTTTCTGACTAAAAAATGAATGTCACACTATAAATTGCTACACATTGATGCTGTTCCTCTTTTTTTTAAATTTCAATTTCTTGTCTATTTTAGCTCAGCTTTTTTCAAGCGCTGCCGAAATGGCCCAAAAAATTAACCAGGTATTGATGTTACTGAACGCACTGTTCGACGTTTTAGATTGCGAAATTTCATTCTGAAGATTTCAGCCACGAAGATGAGCCATGTAGTGGTCGACCTATAGTAAGGTTAGGTTAGGTTAGGTCAGAAGTGACTGGGTCTATTCGACCCTCCATCGCAACACGTTTCATCATTTACCAAACAAAGGCAACACACAATGTCTTCCGAAAGTCCGAGTCTCTGCATTTGATGCTTCAGATGACAGTGACCGGTAAGAAGATCTGTTAGAGACTGTAGTTCATCCCTACTGTAGTCCAACAATTGTTCGGTATCAAACGTCAAAGGATGAATAAACACCTTGGAGTGAACCAATCCTGGAAGATTCTGCCAGAAGTCCATGAATCTTCTTGCCATCCAGGTGTTCAATGTTTGTTTGGTAAAGCCTAAAGCGATGCCAATGTCAGGGTTTGGTCCGATGAAGCTAGTTGCATCACCCTCCGTTCTCAGAGAATCAGCAGCCTCACTGCCTTTCAGGCCAGTATGGCCAGAAATCCAGACTAGAGACAATCTGTTGAGTCTTTCTATCGAGAAGAGTCGTTTTTGGCAATTTGCTACCAATTTGGACGATGCCTGGTAGGAGCCAAGAGCTTCCAATGCCGCTTGACTGCCCGAGAATATTTTTAATGACTTGATTATGTGATTGGATTCTTCCAATCCTACAGCAATCCAGGACGACGATCTGAGGATCCTGGTGGAGACTGATCCACAAAATGTACGTAGGATGGTGGTAGAACTGGGCGTCAGCTCCTATGTGGTTTTTGATGGATTGCAACATAACGGAAAGGTCACTTTTCAAAATTTTTCTTTTTTGCTTTCACGCAATCCAAACGATCTTTCTTCGGACCCACCAAAAAAGATGATGGTTACTGTACGGTGGTCAGCGACTGGTGTAATTCACTACAACTTTCTGCAACCGATCAAACCATCACAGCACAGTCCCATTATGGGAAATTTGACGAAAATGTACCGGAAATTGCGTCAGCAGCAGCTGACACTGGTCAACAGAAGAGCTCCAATCTTGCTCCACCGTCCGAAAATGAAACGAATTTTACATGGAAGTTCAGCCACTGACCTCTCGTCAACCGACTGCCATGATTTCAAGCACTGCGATAAATATCTCCCCGGTAGAACCTTTGCCAATTAGGACCAAGTAAAATCGGCCGTCATCGGCTTCATTTAATCCCGAAAAACCATTTCTTATGCTGACGAAATATTCTTAAAAACCAATGAACATTTTTGACTTGACTTGATTTGGCTTCCCAGTTACTTTCGAATTATTATCCTCAATAAGGTGTTTGGGACGCCACTGGCCATGTCAGTGCCTTCTTTTATTCATGAAGCTGATTTTTGGGCAAACGTGGGTGTAGACCCGCAATCAGCTGTCGATGCGTTTTGCATCTGCTGTATTTCACGGTTGGCATGTGGTCAATATTATAGGTGCGCCAGAACCATCAGATGTTTTAATTGTTACGTTTATACTTGGTTATCATAATGAATGAGTGTTTTTTAATCTTCATTACTCCGCAAATGGGTCCGTTTGATTACGAAGTTTGATTCAAGGGTACATTTATGATGAACAGCTTTCATCTTCACATTTTATATTACTAACGTTGCCCATCTTTCAGAAACTACTTGAATAAGCTGTTTACAGCCACACCATTGAATCTGATAATACATGGGCTGTTGATATGAATTCTTGAACAAAATTGAGAACCATTTTATTTTTTGATTGAGTTAAAAGTGATTGAAGCTACTATTTCATTAATAGGGATAGATATTCTGTGACAATCTAAACACATACCGTTAACATTTTTTTTTTTAAAGTCGTATAATTTTTTTGAAAGTCGTATACGCTGTTTCCTACTAACTTTGAATGCTCAAGAAAAATTGTCTGATTTAGTAATGATTTGCACAGTGTATAGTATAAGCGGGGTTATAATACTTTACCAGGTTCACACGATGAATCTCTGTCGAATGTTACGATTATAAGTTCGACAATTTACTCAACTGAAAGATCTAATTTACACATGTTGTCCTTTTTTTCTATAACATATTCAAGAATCGACAATTCTTAAGGACTCGTCAAAGGGTATTTTGACATCCTTTATTTCAAATGTCATGTTCCTTCTTATAACGAAACCCTTCATTTCACACCAACGAGTTCAATGGAATTAGGTTCACAATGATAAGCAGGCAGATGCAGATTAATAATATTTCGTTCCTGTGCCATCTTGTCCACTACACATTTCGTAAAACGAAATTTATTGAAACATATTCTGCAACTGCAAGAAAGGTTGTGGTTCGCGATAAGAATGCAGGAAATCTGGCTTGCAGTGCTCTTTAGCTTGTAACCAGAGCAGTAGGCAAGCTTGTCTCAATGATCCACCATATCAAAGAGATTTCAATGAAGACATAACCTTTGCCCCAAAATCACAGAAGGCCTGGAGACAAATGTCGCTGAAGAAAATAAAGGAGAGACTTTGAAATAACTACAGCAATCGGAAGACGACTATGATGAAGAAGAAGATAACTGAAATTGTATGTTATAGTTTTTGTAATTTTTATTCAGTTTTTTATTTTCCACAATCATAAATGTATGGAATATTTTTTATCAAAAACATCAATTAAACATTTTTTACCGGTTGACCTTCAATGATGATTTAAGCGTACGATCTCGATTTCGAAAACGATTTGACGTGTAGAACAAAATTCTCAACAAAGTTTGTAAGGAATTGATTGTGCAAAAATCGATTTTGTGACCTTTAACCTTAGATTCTAATAATCCACACACAATACCAAATGTAGGTTTTGAAACAACACTGTTAGGGTATCAAAATACAAGTTGATACGAGTTTGAAGCTGGGTATTTCAAATTCCGAAGTGAACTTACTAAGATGACAGGACCATCTTCAAACGTTTCAACATTATTCATAACCATTACAAAGTCAGAAGGAATGAGGCCTAAAATTTGCTCAAAATATACTTTGACACATCGTCATTCATGTATTCATATTAATCGCCAGAAGTATTTGACTTACACATTAATGAACCACTTTCAACGAAACCATACACTTTTAATGTGGATAATAATCAGTTGCTCTCTTTTTCCAGAAAGCTTATTGAATCCGGAAGACCAGCCTCCTGAAAATGCTTGAAGTGAACTCTACAACGGTATATTCTTCGTTAAGTTGTGTCTAGATTCTAGATGATACATCTTTCAAGTACTAAGTACGGAAGACCAAACATGGAACGGGAGCTGGAATATACCAAGCGGATAGAAATTTAAACTACCTATCCCAAGTGATTCTTTCCATCCAGACAGTCATAAATTAGCAGCCTACAATTCAATTATGCACAGAGCATTCTCACTGCTTTGTCTGCTAAC
>WOGO01008442.1:0-10647 GCA_015342085.1 Leptinotarsa defecta
ATCAACAAAATATTTTGTCGTGCATATATGACACTTTTATTTCTTTGAATGAAGTGAATTTTCTTTCATTCAACAAATCTTTTTTTTCCGTGTATATGGAGATCCTCTATGTTACATTTTTGCTGGCTTCATTATAACATCACCGATGTTATAATATCATCGATAAAGACACAATAACAGCTTCGGAAGCTCAAACAGGAAAAAAAATCGCTTTATTTCTGCCTCTGACTGCTACACCCTATTCAACTTCCCTAAGTTATTCCTCAACTTAGCTAGTATGTTTCATCGAATGTGTATGATTTAAATAAAAAAGGAGGAGAATTCACGGACCAGCACTCTAGAAATGGGAGGGGGTAAACCGCGAACACGTGTTTCTGGCTATTGGCCTCATCAACGTAGTGAAGCCAAGTGCAAAGATGGGCAACACTTGGTTGCCGAAAACAGGAAATAACACCAACAGGAGCTTACCACACATTTGTGGTTCCAGTTAGGAGACCTAAAATTTCTAGGATACATCCAATATTACCACGTAGGCAGCTTTCGCACACTTGTGGTTTCAGTTAGAAGACGTAAAATTTCTAGGAAACACTCAACATTACCACGTAGGCAGCTACAGATACGTGCGTGACTTTCGGGTGCAAGATATAAATATAAAAAAAAGCTTCTACCAAGTGTGTATGATTTGAATAAAAAAGGAGTAGAATTTACGAAGCAGTACTCTGAAAAATTAGAGGGCAAACCACAGACTACTGGCCTACTGACTACTGGCCTTATCAACGTGGTGGAGCCAAGTGCACAGATGGGCAATACTTGATTACCGAAAACAGGAAATAAGATCAACAGGAGCCTACCTCATATTCAAAGTTCCAGTTAGGAGACCTAGAATTTCTAGGATACACCCAACATTGACACGTAGGCAGTTACAGCTACGTTCGTGACTTTCGGGTCCCGCAGGAAATGAATATAAAAAAGTTTTATCGTGGGTGTTTCATTTGAATCCAAAATTGGATATAATATAGCAGTTTCAGAGTATGCTTAGATAGAGGTGGAGCTTCATATCTGTGAGCAATTTTGAAGAAGATTCAATTTGAGCATTATGAATCATTAAAACTTCTGGTGTGTGAAACATTTTCTAGTTTCTGAGAAGCTGTCTTTGCTATATCAATAACGTGATGTGAATATGATGCAATAATTTGAAAATGAATATGGATATACATTTCCTTTATAACTCATTCTATTTTTTCTGCAAGCTCCTTTCTATTTTCGGAAATGCAATTAGCATATTGAAATATAACAGAACTGACTGAATCATCATAAATGATTTCCATGGAGAGTATCCAAATCTACTCAGAAACAATTCTTATAAAATTATTCCGTTTTTATATTTTTGCGATTTGTTTTCCGTATGATGATTGAATAAACAATTTACATTTCTGTTTTATTGTGGGTTGATCTGCAGATGGTATAGTTATGTTAGTGATTATAACCTATAAATATTTAGGTTTATGACAAACTTGATTGTAACCGGGCACTTTGCATTAAATCAAAGTGATTTTGACAAATATACTTTGAATTTTGTAATAAATTATGTTTATGACTTGACGTTTATAAGAATAGTGACATCATAACATGGATGACAAATTGAGAAGTTTACTGTTATGTTGAAGTCTTACCTACTCATTTGGATTGTCAATGTCTTTCTTTAACGATTCTGACATATTGGATGAATAAATATCTACTCATTCAAGGCCGGTAAAATAATTTATAAAGATTAACAGAATAAGCATTGAATTTTATCATAGAGGAATGATGATCTTTTTGAATAATTTCATTTTGAGAGAGCTAGCACACTGACACTTATTTGGAAACATGATAAATTCCAATCGATATCTATTACGGTTATGATATACTAATTCTTATACATTCTTTCAATATTTCAATTGAGAATTTTGTAAAATGTCCAGAACTCACCGTAAAGTAGTATAATAGGGGTTTTCAGAAAAGTAGGATACCAAAATGTCACTGTAACTGAAATCAAACTCCTTTTAGAAGATGAATCAGAATCGCAATTATTATACAGTGTCATCCCCAAAGTATGTACCATATGAGAAACTTGTTTATTAAGGGTTTTTCGACAAAAACATATTCCTGATGAAAGTTTGTGCATTCCCTAAAACTGAACATGCACCAACAAAATACAGTGAAACACACGTAATATACGAGGAGCCTTCAAATATTTGATTTTAAGACAAGAGTAAAGTAGGTACTCTTATTTTGAAAAATCCCAGGAAATGTTATTTCAAAAAGTTTTTCAGAAATAAAAATACATCTAGATTTGAAGTCATGGGCCATCTAAGTGAAGTTTTAATTTTTTACCCATTTTTTTTAATGGGTACTATGAAAAAAAATTGCTAGAGCGATAAATAGACAGCATCCTGTAAACAATGGTACATTTCAAAAGCCTGCAATATTACAAATTACACAACTATGGTGTTAACCACGGTCAATTTTTTTGAAGAGTCAAATAATTTTCAAAGTTTTTGGTGCAAAGTTATTTTTATTTTTTGTTAACACCGGAAATCACTCGAAATTATACTGTGTTGTAAGAAGAACTTGATATTCTATAATATTAAATCACAAAACATAAAAAATAAAATAGGAAGTTCGGAACAAACTCATTGATTTTATGTAGATTTTCTTGTCCAAAATAATTCCCCAAAATACAATACAGTATAATTTTGAATAACTTTCGGTAATAAAAATAACTTTGCGCCAATAACTTTGAAAATTATTTTACTTTACAAAAAAATTGAAAGTGGCCAACACCATAGTTGTGTAATTTGTAATATTGCAGGCTTTTGAAATGAACCGTCGTATACAGGACGCTGTCTATTTATCGTTTTAGCAAATTTTTTTCATAGTCCCCGTTTAAAAAAATTGGGTGAAAAAATAAAACTTCACTTAGATGGCCATGATTTCAAATCTGGATGAATTTTCCAATGCTGAACAACTTTTCTAAATAACATCTTCCGAGATTTTTCAAAATAAGATTACTTTACTCTTTTCTCAAAATCAAATATTTGAAGGCTCCTCGTATATTACGTGTGTTTTACCGTAAGTTGTTGCTGCATGTTCAGTTTTAAGGGATGCACAAACTTTTATCAAGAATAACTTTTTGTCGAAAAACCCTTAATAAATAAGTTTACCACTTGGTGCATACTTTGGGGATGACACTGTATAAATAGTTATATTACTATTACCCTCCGTCTGTTCTTGATATGACGAATATTTTTTCAACTACTTTTGAAACCAAATTAAAAAGCAATTCATTGAAAAAACAAATATTTGTGAATTATACGAACTCATGAATGAAAATAGAATTCGACTCGAAATTTGTTGATATTGGTGATAATTTCATTTACATCTTTGAGATGGTAATGTATCAGACAATATTGAAAGTTACTTATAACTGTGAATAAACAATGACGTAGAGTACCGTATGGTCAAGATAAAGAAAACGGTTTGACGAATTTCAATCATTAAAATTTCTCTAGTTTCAAAAAAAGAATTTCAACTAACAAGCAGCTGTTCCCTTAGTTTCTTCTGATTGATCTCCCCCCAACTTATGAACATCACTTATTTTTCTGCCTGACTTCAATGCATTCGTTGGTAGTTTACCAACAGAACAGGAATATCCAATGCAATAAATGGACAAAAAAACTCAAAAAAGTATAAGGATACAAAACTTCTTTTTTTCCAGATGATATTCGTTTTAACTGGAGCTGAGATTTTCAACACAGTGCTGGTAAGGAATGTATATCTATATGAGTAAAAAACTTTATTGTCATATCTTGGCTGAAAATTATCACATTGACCTGTTATCAGTATTCATATGAAAGTATTTGTTTCGAAAGAATTTTTATTTCGTGTAATTCAATGTTGACATGAAAGTAGCTGTTTCAGGAGAACTTTTCTTCCAGTTTGTGTCTGAAAGTTACTTCTTCTACACATCTATGTATATAGAGTTACTTCTTTTGAAATTAATTGTTTCCTTCCTTCCTCACATTCTTACAAATTTTGTATCAAGATGGAGTAGTAGAAAGCAAAACACCTTCTTTCCCAAAAAACACTCTTTCAGAAATTTGTCTTTCTTGTTGCAAAGTTCATCTATTTTTTACATGTCATTGTGAAAATAATCACAATAATCTATCTAACGAATTTCTATTCATTCTTATTACACTATTATTTTTCTAACAGATTTGTATCCAGTTTCATTATTTACTTGTGATGCGCTGTTTTGAACCTTTGGCGTAGTAATGCTTAATCTTTCTCTTGAAGATGTTCACTTGGTGATCAAAACACTTATCGGAGTGTTGAAAATAACGGTTCAGTGTTGGGATAGAACTCCAGTAAAATTCTTCATTATTAATTTTACAAGAATTTAGCTGCGGATTTTTACCAAATGAAGTGTGAAATTGAACGAAAATGAATAAGACAAAATTTACAAAAAATCATCTCTCGAAACATCTTAATATTCATTGCTCTAGTCCAATCTCTACTAATATTATAAATGCGAATGTAAGTTTGTTTGTTACGATTTCACGCGAAAACTACTCAACCGATCATCATGAAATTGTGTGGAGGTATTAGAAGTAACATAGGATACCTTTCATTAAAAAAGTACTTTTTATGTAAGGTAAAAAATTGTTTGTCAAGAAAATCCTAAAATCTAGCTATTTCAATGTCATCTAGCAAATCAGTGTTGAAGTTTCAACCCTTAGTACCGAAATACCGTTATTCACAGTCATGACAATATCCAATTCAATCCAATCCAATTGACTAAAGTTTCAGCTGTTTGGAATTTTTCTATATTTATTGTTGTTTTCTTCGGTCATTTTTATTTTTAGGTTAGGTTAGGTTGGGTTATCTTTTTAATTTGTAAGAATTTAAAATTATTTATTTTCATTACAGTGAAATATATTTCACCATTTGTTGTTGCAATTCGATAAAATATATTTTAAATTTTCGAAACTTCATCGTATGTAATAATTTTTAAAAATTGATAATTCCAGCCAAGCATTAAAATGCATAATGGCATAAATGCGAGCGAAGCCGCGAGTAAAAGCTAGTAATCTATAAATCTAAAAAGTAACTGTTCCACTCGAAAATAAGGTTGCCTTGTCTGCCCATGAAATCTCGTAGGAAAATTTAATATGAATTTTTCTCTCATCTAGGAATCGAAATGAAAATTTCACCCGAGTGTTCATTAACTTATAGGGCAGTTCCTCTGCCAACCTCTATATTTTCCGTTTTCAAAAAAGCTAGAAACACTGAGTTGTTCTTCTCCATTAGGCATGATTGAATTATGAGTTTTTTTAACGATTGTCCACAGATCCAGTTTCTTTGAAATTTTCCACAGGGTACTATAGTGAATATTTATTTCCGAATGTGGGTGATTGAAAACACAAGCAACTTCTCACGACATCAAAAAACGTTTTTCACTTTGTCTTGTTTGCATAAAATTGTACACAAAACTTATTTATGAATTATAACTTCTTCTTTAACTAGCTCTATAACCTTATCACTTTCTTATCAAATTTTGGAAAATTTTTTTTCGCTTGATGCTTTGTTTCAATTTTCCCTAAATCAACTCGATGGGATTGAAAACACAAAAATAGGGGGGAGGTCTCCATATGGTATGCTCATACTTTTCAGCAATAGGTACTCTCAAGGGCATACACTTTTTCAAATGTTTTTGTCTGTAAAACTTCAAGTAGTTGGTTTTGGGAATAGTTATCTTCAGATCCATTAAAAAACTTTGTGTATTTCATCTTTCCTCGAATTTTTATTCGGTACTTTGATGAGCTGTCGCCAATGATAGGAAGCGTTGTCAAAAACTATCACACTATTCGCATCCAAATTTGAGACTAATGTGTTTTCAAACCATTCCTGGAAATTATTAGCTTCCATGTTCTTATGATAGTCAACATTGCAGTTCTCGAATTTTTTCCACATAATTTCAAAGAATTCGGAACCCATCCTTTACTTCCTCCGCAATGCACAATGGTTAGTCGAAATCCTTTGTTTGCAGGCATGTTAGGAGTACACATTCTCGAACCATCAGTCCACCCTTTCGAAACTGTGTCGTGAGTGTCATACCAAGTTTCGTCCAAATAGAAAATCTGCTGTAGTTCTTGTCCATCTTAAGTTATTTGTTCTAAGTATTTGTTATGCAATTCCACTATTCTTCTGCTTTCTATAACTGCTTGGCGTTTGTTTATTATTTTAAATCTAAATCCTAGTTTCTTTATCCAATTCTGAACACTTTTGTCACAGCAGCTCACGCTATGGCCGGAAGTATTCAATTTCTTCCTTATGATTTCAGTTATAGGAATCTCATTGCTTTTATAACAGTGGTATATTGTTTTTTAATGATTTTATTAGATGAACATCTGAAGGTTTTGGTAATCCCGCATCACATCGCGTCTTGCGTTCATAAGATTTGTTTTTGACTATTTTACGTACAGTTGAGAAAGGAATGTCGGTCAAATCTGATGTTGCTTGTAATAGTTTTTTTCTCTCGAAACCAAAATTGATGTGTAGGTAGATTCTTATATATATTGAAACATATTCTCTGTGTTTCAATATTCAAATGCATTCGAATTTTGTTCACTGGTATTTCTTTTTCGCATTGTTCACCAGCGCTATTGGAATCACTACACAGGAAAAAGTCTGCGTTGTTATCACACTCGTTATTACTATTAGTACTTGTCCAAGGACGCCATATTTTAAACAAATAACAAAAATCTGAAGTAATTTTCAACACTCAAATCGCGATCAGTTCCTGAACTGAACATTGACGACATAACGGCGGTACTCATTGCTACATTCTATTGGTCAACATGACCTACCTTAACATGACTTCAAATTTAATTTTATGACTCAACAGCCAATCATAAAACTCGGTTAGTAAAAATTATCCAATACGAACCGCCAGTTATTCAGTCCACGTGGACTAATTCGTAGCGGCATCATTACTTTGTATTGGTTTCTTGCTCTTTAAATTCGCCGATAACTTTAAAAATTACTATATCAGTTACTTTGATTAAACTGAATATTTCAGTACTTTCCCGATCTCAACAGAAAAATAATTGTAATACAGAATATCCCTTTTTTTCAGAGAAAAATTTATTTCGATGTTCACTCACACAAAATTGAAAAAATTAATTGATTATACTATTTTCATTTCAAAAAGTTGCATCTGTCCAAAACGATGGAAGGAAAGTTTTAGGATGATAAATTGGTAAAACTGATATTAAAGAAGTAATGTTTTCATTGTTCAGTTTACAGAAAAGTATTATTTTTCAAATAATAGTTCATCGTTCAAGGTGAACCATGATATTTCGAGTTTGTCTTCGCAAAAAAAAATAAAATTGGATTCAAGTCTGTTGGAGAAAAGATTGTAAGTCAGAACTCGTTTACTCGATTATTGATATGTTTAACTCCCCACATTCAAATTCCAAATGAGTTTCAGCGAAAAAATCGAAAAATTCATGAACTTTGCGACAACAAATTTCTGAAGGTAAATTTTTTCTGGTAATGAGTCAATGTGGGTAATTCCTGAGCACGATTGAAGCCGCGTTTTCATTGAAATTACGAAATCGGTAGAGCGAAGCTTTGAAAAAAAATCAAAAATTGGAAATAAGTCGTGACAGTACCTACATAAAGAGTTCAAAACTTGAAGAAGATCTAGGTATATAATAATAAACTGAGCTACTTTTTTTCGTCATTCAACTTCATGATTTTTATTGAATTTGCGAAAAAAATGTCAAATTTGACATATTTAGATTGGCGTGAAGTTATCCACAGGAAAATGAAAATCTGTGGTTGGGATACGAAATTATTAGCACCCGTACTAATATCTTTGGCTGGAAATACCTATTCACTATAGGTTGAACGTGGAATTATTAAGACTATTTAGTGTTTAATTTTTTTATAGAATCTTGAGTAGATTGACGCGTTGATAATCGTTTTCTCATCAATAATACTGATTTAGGGAAAAATAAAATTGGAAATATTAGACTTACTTTCCAATACTCCATATAGAAATGATATCCGATGATGTGCGTCCATCAGAGTCACACAACTTCCATAGTTTCTTGGGTAGATTAACTTGGTTATAACAGATTCCTTGTCATCTAAAAAGATTTCGAAAATGAAATTGTTGAAACTTTCAGACTCATTTTTTGAGATTCCTTGTATTCATGAAAATCATACAACTCTTATAGAATTTTGGGTAGATCGATATAGTGAAAACCGTTTTTTTGTCACCCATACAGATTCCGAGAAAAAAATTGTTGCAAAAATCAGGCTCACTTTTTAAAACACCTTGTAGAATTGAAACCATAAGATGTGCGTTCATAAAAATCACATAACTCTCATAATATCTTGGGTAGATCGATATAGTGAAAACCGTTTTCTTGTCACCCATACAGATTTCGATACAAAAATTGTTGCAACAATCAAACTCATTTTTAGCGATTCCTTGTAGAATTGGAACCGAAAGATGTGCGTTCATGGAAATTACACAACTCTTATAGAATCTTGGGTAGATCGAAATAGTGAAAACTTTTTTCTTGTCAACCATACAGATTTCGATAAAAAATTGTTGCAACAATCAGACTCATTTTTTGAGATTCCTTGTAGAATTGAAACCAGAAGATGTGCATTCATGAAAATTACACAACTCCTATAGAATCTTGGCTAGATCGATATAGTGAAAACCGTTTTCTTGTCACCCATACAGATTTCGATACAAAAATTGTTGCAATAATCAGATTCATTTTGTGAGATTCCTTGTAGAATTGAAACCAGAAGATGTGCGTTCATAAAAATTACACAACTGTCGTTGAATCTTGAGTAGATTGATAGAGTGAAAACTATTTTCTTGTCACCCATACATATTACCAGGAAAAAATATTGAAACAATCAGACTCACTTTTTTAAACACCTTGTAGAAGTGAAACCAAGAGATGTGGGTTCATAAAAATTACAAAACTCCTATAGAATCTTGAGTAGATTGATATAGTGAAAACCGTTTTTTTGTCATTCATACAGATTTCGATAAAAAATTGTTGACACAATCACACTCATTATTTGAGATTTCTTGTAGAATTGGAACCAGAAAATGAGCGTTCATGAAAATCACAAAACTGTTACAGAATTTTGGGTAGACCGACATAGTGAAAAAACCGTTTTCTTGTCACCCATACCTATTTCGATACAAAAATTGTTGCAACAATCAAACTCATTTTAAGAGATTCCTTGTAGAATTGGAAACGAAAGATGTGCGTTCATGAAAATTACACAACTCTTATAGAATCTTGGGTAGATCGGAATAGTGAAAACTGTTTTCTTGTCACTCATACAGATTTCGATAAAAAATTGTTGCAACAATCAGACTCATTATTTGAGATTCCTTGTAGAATTGGAAGCAGAAGATGTGCGTTCATGAAAATCACACAACTCTCATAGAATCTTGGCTAGATCGATATAGTGAAAACTGTTTTCTTGTCACTCATGCAGATTTCGATAAAAAATTGTTGCAACAATCAGACTCATTATTTGAGATTCCTTGTAGAATTGGAACCAGAAGATGTGCGTTCATGAAAATTACACAACTCTTATAGAATCTTGGGTAGATCGATATAGTGAAAACCGTTTTCTTGTCACCCATACAGATTTCGATAAGAAATTGTTGCAACAATCACACTCATTTTTTGGGATTCCTTGTAGAATTGGAGCTGAAAGATGTGCGTTCATAAAAATTACACAACTGTCAGTGAATCTTGAGTAGATTGATATAGTGAAAACCGTTTTCTTGTCACCCATACAGATTACCAGGAAAAAATATTGAAACAATCAGACTAACTTTTCACAACACCTTGTAGAATTGGAACCAAGAGATGTGCGTTCATGAAAATTACACAACTCTTATAGAATCTTGAGTAGATTGATATAGTGAAAAAACTGTTTTCTTGTCACCCATACAGATTTCGATACAAAAATTGTTGCAACTATCAGACTCATTTTGTGAGATTCCTTGTAGAATTGAAACCAGAAGATGTACGTTCATGAAAATTACACAACTCTTATAGAATTTTGGGTAGATCGATATAGTGAAAATCGTTTTCTTGTCACCCATACAGATTTCGATACAAAAATTGTTGCAAAAATCAGATTCATTTTGTGAGATTCCTTGTAGAATTGGAACCAAAAGATGTGCGTTCATGAAAATTACACAACTCTCATAGAATCTTGGCTAGATCGATATACTGAAAATCGTTTTCTTGTCACCCATACAGATTTCGATACAAAAATTGTTGCAATAATCAGATTCATTTTGTGAGATTTCTTGTAGAATTGGAACCAGAAGATGTGCGTTCATAAAAATCTCACAACTGTCATTGAATCTTGAGTAGATTGATATAGTGAAAACCGTTTTTTTGTCACCCATACAGATTTCGATACAAAAATTGTTGCAATAATCAGATTCATTTTTAGAGATTCCTTGTAGAATTGGAACCAGAAGATGTGCGTTCATGAAAATTACACAACTCTTATAGAATCTTGGGTAGATCGATATAG